>JBBPOF010000403.1:0-25629 GCA_038091315.1 Porphyrellus cyaneotinctus | reverse complement strand
TCCTGACTTATCAGGATTGCATCTATGTCCCTCCATCTGATGACCTCTGACGCGACATCCTCCATCGCTGCCATGATCACGAAACCGCCGGCCATCCCAGCTTCATGAAAACTCGCCAACTCGTCTCTGCGGAGTACTGGTGGCCCAGTCTCCCACAGTTTGTCTGCCAATATGTTGAAGGCTGTGCAATTTGCCAAGCCAACAAAGTCAACACATATCCCATGTGTCCTCCTCTGTCTCCAATTAAGTCTGTCGCTTCTCGCCCCTTTTAGCAGATTTCTTGTGATCTGATCACAGACCTCCTGGAATCTTCCAGGTTTGATTCCCTTTTGGTCGTGGTGGACCATGGCCTTACTAAGGGGGTAATTCTCTGCCCCACCAAGAAAACCATCACCGCCAAAGGCATTGCCTCACTTTTCTTTCACAAAGTCTATAAATGGTTCGGATTATATAACAAGGTCATTTCTGACCAAGGACCCCAATTTGCCTCCTCCTTTGCCAGAGAACTCAGATGACTCCTAAACTACAACCTCTCCCTCTCCACCGCATACCACCCACAATCCGATGGTGAAACTGAACAAGTAAATTAGGAAATCGAAATGTTCCTATGGATTTATTGCGGATCACACACCACCTCATGGGCAGACTCCATCACCCACGCTGAATTCATGCACAATCATCACCCCCACTCTGTCACCAGAAAAACCCAGTTTTACCTAATGCTCAGATATGAACCCCACACCCTACCTTCTGTCCTCCCTGAATCCTCTGTTCCCGCCGTAGAAGCTCGACTCAAAGCTCTCTCTGCAGCCAGAGATGAAGCCCTGGCAGCCCATGAACTTGCTTGCCAAATGATGGCCTCCCACATCCACTCCAAGTTCAAACCTTTCCAGAAAGGAGAGAAGGTTTGGCTAGAAGCCCACAACCTGAAATGCAACCTCTCTTCCCTGAAGTTCGCACCCAAAAGAGAAGGCCCCTTCACCATCACAGACATCCTATCCCCCTTATCTTACAAACTCTGACTTCCACAAACGTGGAAGATCCACCCCGTGTTCCACGCTTCTCTCTTATCTCCCTATTGCGAAAACTCCATTCACAGCCCGAACCATCTGAAGCCACCATCTGACCTCATTAATGGTGAAGAAGAATTCAAAATAGAAAAGATCCTACGCCACCGCAGAACATTAAAACGCCACTCCTTCTTGATCCAATGGAAAGGATACACAACTGAAGAAGACTCATGGGTTCCTGAGTCCGATTTAGACCATACCAAGACTCTCCTAAACACTTATAAACAGGCACACCCCAGGACCTTTCCCCACAGTGCCCACACATAGCAAACATTTTCCCCCCACTTTTATCATGGCTATCCAACCACATATTTCCTCCATCACTCTCCCTTCCGCCACCCGCTGTACCGTCGAACATATACCTGACAACCTGGACATCATGGAACTGCTTCTCACCAACTCCCGCTTATCCCTCATCACCAAACGATATCTTGACCTCCACTCCCCATTGGACTTCCTCCTTCAGGCATTCAACCGTGCCATCTCCTTGCGCCGGTTTGTCCAGTATTCCCATACCCCTAACGACCATCCTGCTGATGCTCACCTCTCCGCCGCCAATTGTCTCACACGAATCAATGCTGATGAACTCATCTCCCTTCTCCTCTCTGCCTTCATACAATTAGGCATGCTTGATTTATCCATTGACATTGACTCCACCCTTTGCACCGATCATAACTATACTGCTGTCCCCTCTCGTGTCCCCACTCTGCTCCCTGTACCTCCTCCCATCCCTAGACCATCCTCTCATGCCTTGACCCATAGTTCCTCCTCTTCCGGGTCCATCCATCTTATCCAAGCCAGACGCCAGACTCCTGGTCCTTCTCCCCCCCTCTGGACCCACACTATTGCAGACCTCATGAGAACACAGGATGACCCTATCCTCCCCATGTCTCACCCTCGCTATGGCAACACCTGTCACCTCTGCCACCGCCTGAGTCACATGAAACAAGACTGTCATCTCTATGAATGCCCCAGATGCCGCCGATGGGCCCTGTTACACAAAACGTACACTGTATGTTGAGTGTACTCTGTTTGTCTCGAGGGAGGTACTCATGAAGAGACACAACGTCCTCGATAGAACAAAGCTATGACAAACTCAAGTCAAGGGTTTCAGGGTCAAGGGTTCCTCAAGTCCAATGAGACTGAGGTCGAGGGAGACTTGAGAGCATACAACGAACGTTGGATTGCGCAGATCAAGAATAAAGAAAGAGATATAGGCATAGCGGTATAAGTACTAACGAGCTACTGCGGATGACTAATCTATAGATCATCATAGAAAGTAATAGAACGACTGAGTCACAAATGAGTCATGATGGTTGTTAGGGGAAACGTAAGCAGTGCAAGAGAACTACTTAGAGGAGAAGGCTGTCCACAGAAGAATGAATAGACGTAAGTGCGTATCCCCTACCGGCAATACAAAAGGAATGGCGTGGGGAGTGCATTCAAGGTAATGCAATAACGCTAAAGCCGTCTGGGCTAAAGAGAAGGAGGAAATCATCTCGACCTGGTGTTAGCATTCCAGGGAGGACGAAGGTAGAGAAGTGAGAAGAGATAAGGAAAACGGAGGTGCACATATATTGTATCGTAACAGGCCCCAGGCCACTATCAGAACCAATGCCCTAGCCGCCCTTGAACTCACACCTGACCCCCTTCCACTTCGGCTTCCTCCTCTGTCTCTTCTCAGTTGTCGTTAGGATCTACTCTGGCTACCAACCCCACTCCTCCAGTCGAAGATGACCTCTCCTCTATAGTCACAGAACCCAGATGGTCCACCTTCCCTGGCCCAATTTCCTCCCTGGGCTATTCCTCCACTCCTTTGCCCACACAGTTGTCCTTGTCCACTGAATCCTCTCTTACGACTCGTACTCTGTCCCCCAGCTTCTCCCTTGCAGAGTCCAACTCCTACAATGACTATGACGATGACGCCATGTCTAACCTGACCGGTGAACCCATTGGACGGAAGTTCTACTTTTGACTGATGAGTGATGGGACACTCACTGTAAACCGAGGGTAATGTTACGATATGCCCTTTTCTTTTCTTTTTCCCTGACTTAGCTAAGCCCCTTCATGGACTTATCTCTTCTCTTCCATGATGACTCACCTCCATTACGTCTTACTCCACTTGCTTCATTATTGTTGCCTTCCATCATGTTCCATCATATTCTTTTATGCTTTGTCATCATGCTTCTGTGCCTGCCCTTAATTCTCTCATTCCAGTATATAGTCATCGCTTTCACCTCATGTATTCTCTTAAGCTTGACTTACTTTCTCCTATCTTGAATAGTAGCGCTTGCCCACTCCTCCGTCGCTCCCTTCAGAGTGGACATCCCTTGAACCCTCAATCTAAGCCTATGGTTGTTAGGCTTATCCCTTGAACCTTTGACCCCATCCCACACAAACTGTCGACACTTTGCATTACTCCTCAAAAATCTACTTCTGTCTCTACCTGAGGCAGTCATAACACAGTGCACACAGTGCCACAGACTGGTATCCATTTTTACAGTTGATTCCAAACTGTTCAAAAGTGCTTTATTTCACCATTCATCAGCAAAACACTCTGACTTCTACAGATACATAGGTCCTCTATTTTACAGTGCTATACAATGTTGTACAGCATTGTAAAATTTTTATTCATCTTGAGCCTTTTCAATAGTTGGACCTGCATGAACAATGCATATTCAAACACTGTATCACTAGATGAAGTGCTGGTTTGCACTTTTTGAATCCTGTCCATTACTATATGTAGATGTCTATATAGAGAGGGACCTACCTGTAGAAATTGCTGATGTTGGACACTCACCACATTCACTGTGTGACACTGTACATTACTGTACTCACTGTGCCACTGTGCCAAAATAGGTAATTTACTGATGTGTATTGTAATGGGACACTTTCTGCCCTTCTCACAATATTCTTGCAGGGCCCAGTTGCATAACAGACATTCCAGTGGTATTCCAGGTTGAAAGTATATTGTAGCTGCCATGCCAGAGTCAAAATGATTCTGCTTGTCAAGTTGTTGTGAAAACATGTGAAAGAGTATATTTATATACATTGTCATGTGAAATGACAAAGGGCATTGAGCAAGCCTGCTGATGGACTTTCTCTAGTGCTTTGGCCAAGATGGTGGTAAATGCACACATAGACCATTTGTGTGACATTGTCAGCCCAAACACATAAAGAAGATTGTGTGATTTTGCAGATATCCCTTGTGCATGGAGGAATGTGATCAAGAATTTAGGCTGTCAATTGCAATGTTGCAATCATACATACATCAGTTGGAAGATCACAGATAGGATGACCTAAATGATTCTACCTATCAATACTACATTGAGTGGATGGGACCCATGAGATTGGAGGGTTTCTTTTTTTGTTTCCTAGCTTGTTCTATCATTTGAGAGAGTTTTTGCAGCAAAGTCCATAATTTTGGTGTGCTGCCAAGTGCTGGACTACTTGGTTTTAAGACCATGCCCTCAATGAGAAAACAAGTGAGTCTGCTATCAAAGACTTTGTCTGATGGACACATGGATATGTAACTCTTGAATGCCCTGTAACTTCTTCTCAATGGCATCTGCAACACACAAAAACATGAATTTCTCCATTGTCAGTTGTGCACCCTTTGACCATATATTTGAACTACCAGCCATTCATGGAGGACTTCTCCACCAATCCAAGATGCCTGGTAGTTAGTTCTTTGCTTGCCATCAGTGCAGTGCACTCATATCTTATCTTTGCATTCATGGTACATCCCTGATCTTCCCAGCTCAGGAAATCCAGGAACAACAGAAGGTTGAGTCCTACACTATCCAAGTATGAGAGAATAGTGAGGACTTTTTCAGCTACATTGCCTGTAAGTGCTTCCCTCAGTTGCCAAGTATTAGTAGAATGTGATGGTGGTCCAAGTCGCTGATTTTGAGCCTTGTCCATGTCAGATTCACTATCAGTGTCAAACATAGAGTGAGAGGGTTGAGAGGAGCATAATCCAATGGTTACTTACCTATGGGTGGTGAAGCAGTTACTCTGAGATTGTTGTGGTACAGGTTCAAGAGTGTTATTCAAATTCAAACTCAGACAAGTCTTATATTCTATAGGCAAGTATTATGTAAGCTACTATATGCATATGCTACATTTCAACACTCCCCTCACTTAGTTTACCATAGTAGACTGTAAGCATAGAGTGAATATAAGATAGAAAAGAAAAAACATCCACACAACCAATCAATGGTGGTGAGAATTTCTACCTAAAAACCAATCTAAGCCGGAAATGGAACTTCTCAAACATGACATATCTGAGGTTCTTAGTGAACATATCCACAAAGTTGTCAGTCTCTGGGATATAGTATAGTTCAACCTGCTTCCACATCATCACAGCATCATGTTTGAAGTGATACCATATGGGAATGTGCTTGGATCTCTTCTCAGTCACTGGGTTTTGCACTATAAAGAGTGAACCCTGATTGTCACCACAGACAGAGAGAGGGAATAGGTGGTAGCATAACTCTTCCATCATGACTTGGCAAAAACAATTGCTCAGTGCCATACATATACTTAGCTTCTGTGGATGACAGTGCAACGACTTTCTGAAGGTGTGAATTCCAAAGGAAAACACCATCCACAAGTTTCAGGAAGAATCCTGTCTGTGAGTGATAGGTGATCTTGTCCTGACCCCAGTCAGAATCTATACAGGCAAAGATGTCTTTATCACGAGCACCATCATAGACCAGAGAGTAATCTCTGGTGCCTATCAGATAGCAACAGATATAGAGAGCCTTTTTGAGGTGATCTCTTGATGGGTTGGTGGACATGCAAGCGAGTTGTGTCACCAAATATGCAATGTCTGGTCAGGTTCCAATCATAAGGTTTAATAACGATCCGATAACCATCTGGAAGTGCGTTCACAACTCAGAATTGATGGAGGATTCATTCTTCACTGGGTTAAAACCTGTGGTAATAGTGTGGGTGCAGATTTAGCATTTAGCATTCCACAGTGCTATTAGAACCATGATTACTATGGAGGTCCTATGCTCTGTTTTGACATCAGAGTGCAAGTCCACTTAGGGGTTGACCAAGTCCAGTAATAGGAACAAGGTCCAAGGGTGAGCAATGAAGTCTGGGAGTGAATGATGAAGTCCGGAAGTGAATGGTGATGTCCAGAGGTGGACAACAAAGTTCAGTGGTGGACAAGGTAGAGGACAAGGACGGATGGAAATGACTGAGGATGAACATCCTGTGGACATGAGCAGAGGTCATAGTGGACTTGACTGGAGGGGTTAGGGACTGCGGCTTCAGCAACTCAGGTCGGAGCACTGTGCCCTTGTGCAAACTGTGTCCTTGTATTTAATGAGGGATGGAGTTAACAATGGGAAAGCCAAAAGTAATGATGGAGGAATTGGAAGTCAACCCATTAAGGAGGTCAGAGGTTTATGGGGTATTCAAGTCAATATTCAAACTAGAGTATGACAGTATACTCTACAAGTTTATATATGGAGGTGACAGGTCTGAGTGACTAAGTTAATGGGGGACGGAGATAGGTAAGCTAGAGCTATGACGGAGGTACAAGAGGTCTGGAGCAGTGACAGATGTACAAATGCCCAGAGCTGTGCTCCTAAGTAAGACACAGGTTAACTGATTAGTGATGGTGGTGTCAGAGAAAATGAGTAGGAGAAGAGTCATAGAGAGGGAGTCATAATCAGGGGAGATGGAAAAGGCAGATTGAAGCCCATAGGTGCAGGAGTATGCCAGAGGTGCAGATGAGCAGAATGTGTCAAGGATAGACATAGTGATTGGCGGAGTTGACAGAAGTGATCCAGACAAGGGTCAGAAGCATTGGAGGTGGAGTATGAGGTTGAACTCAAAAACATGGGATATGACAAGCACTCAATCACCTTGTCAAGATATGTGTGCTGGTCTAGGAATAATTTCTGACCTTCTCAACGAATGGTCATATGAAGGAATTTGGTAGGAGCTCCTAAGTCACAACATTCCCATTTTTTCATAAATGCAGCCTTTACCTTATCTACAAAGGCTTTGTTCAGTTCATAGAAGAGGGCATCATCTATATAGATAATCACTATGATAACATTATTTCCTTTGCAATAGATGAAGAGTCTGGTGTCAGTTTTGAGCCAGGTGAATCCTAGTTCCTGCATGGATTTGTCCAATGTGCACCACCAAGTTAATCCTACTTGTTTTAGGCCATATAAGGTGCAGAGGAGATGTAGGACTTTGCCTTTGAGGTGAGGGGGCCAGAAACCCTCAGGAAACTCCATATAAAGTTCCTCTTCCAGTATGCTGTATAAATAGGCAGAACATACATCTAGAGCAGTAATATACCTGTCCTCTAGTGTGTAGAGGCAAGCATGGCCCATATCATCTCAAATTGTACTACTGAGGAGAAGATGGCATTAAAATCTGTGCCTTCAACCTGGGTGAAGGCTTTGGCTACCAGTCAGGCACACTTGCAACCATCAGGTTTGACATCAAATACCCATCTGTTTTTAATGACCTTTTTATGGGTTGGTCTATCCACAATCTCGTAGAC
Organism: Porphyrellus cyaneotinctus; assembly: GCA_038091315.1. Lineage (NCBI taxonomy): Eukaryota > Fungi > Basidiomycota > Agaricomycetes > Boletales > Boletaceae > Porphyrellus > Porphyrellus cyaneotinctus. The sequence goes on along the minus strand of JBBPOF010000403.1, from coordinate 18,021 downwards.
CTTCCACTCTCGGTAGTTAGGGGCAGTGGTTTCCATGAGCGGAATTGCACAATTGCAGAGGAAAGACACCAGTGTGTCTCCCTGTCATATCCCAGATTTTCACTAAGTCCAACTCTGGGCTTCTGAATCAACTCCAAACATATTCCAACCTTTTCTCCTTCCTCGCCTTCTAGACTTGTTCTCTGCTTTCCTCCAGTTTTAACTCTGTTCCTATTATTCATTTCATATGACACTCATCATTGCTAATAAACTTCAAATCTATGTCTCACTTAGTAGCACAGCTCTGGACATACTTACCTCCATCAGTGTGGGATATTTACTTCTGACCTCCATGTAGTTAGTCATTCGAACCTGATTCCTCTGTATATAAACCTCTGTACTTTGTCTCTAGTACTTCAGTTTGAATATCAACTTAATCACTTCCTTTGAGTCACTCTCAATCCTTACTCTCATTCTCCTCTGAAATATGAGGTCCTTAGGGAACTGGCAAGGGCACGACATATAAGTCCTGCACCAACAACCTCACCCCTCCATCTAACTCCGACCTCCCATTGTACCTCTGGTATGTACATCTCCAACCCCAACCTCTGATCCTTTGCACTTGTGCACCTCCAGAATTTGTTGGACTAGTCTGGAAGAACTGGACTTAACAGTATATTTGAACTAAACTTGTCAAGTTCCCAGCTATGACTAGCTGCACTCATACTCATGCTACTTGCACAACCCACAATAGTTTGCTCCAGACTGCCTTTGGCAGTCACTGAACAATTCCCAGCGAGTTCATCAGTCTCACCGCATGTACCATGCCCTCAATCTAAGAATTGCAAGGCATCTCGACCTCTCTGCTTACTCCGCTCTGCTCCCACTTCTGCAAACTACCTCCAGATGATGAAAACCTTCATAGTGCACGTCCAGAGAACCCAGTAGGGTGTGGAGCAGGAGGCGGGGATGGTGACAACAATGGTGACCCAGATAACTCCCCCAACTCTTTCAACCCTGACAATGATGATCCATTCATTGACAACAATGACCCCATAAACAGCCTCATTGACACCATCCACAACATGACTCACCAAGCCCTCTGTCATGGAAGAGGCTCCTCTGAGTCCAAAACCAAAGTCCATGAACCAGACACTTTCAATGGATCTGATCCAAAGAAACTTCGTTCATTCACCATTCAATGTGAACTGAACTTTCAAGTGAACCCCTGTTCTTTTAGGATGGATCATAACAAAGTAGTGTTCACCCAATCCTACCTCAAGGGCATGGCCCTGGACTACTTTGAGCCAGACCTGCTCAGAGATGTAGCTCTGGAGCATCGCCCACTCTGGATGGATGACTGGCAGTCATTCCTCTATGAGCTTCAGGCCAACTTTGGCCCCCATGATCCTGTTGCTGAAGCAGAGGCTCAGCTTGAGCAGCTGTGCATGTGCAATAACCAGCGCATTAGCAAGTACATCATCAAGTGGAATTGACTCATGAACCAAGTCTGTGAGTGGGGTTCTGGTGCACTCTGCTGGAGCTTCTATAACGGACTTCCAGATCGAATCAAGGACAAGATTGCTCATCAGGGCAAGCCTGACACCATCTATGCAATGCACACTCTTGTGCAACAAATTGACCAAAGGTATTGGGAGTGCAAAGAAGAAGTCAACCACACTTCTAAGGCCTCTGGTTTGACCTCCAACAACTCGTCCTTCTGTTCCTCCACTCCCACTCCCACCTCATCATCATCCGCCTCGAACAATTCTGGTGGCAAGTCCGCCAACACCTCCGCCCCTAAACCTGACCTCTCATCGAAACTTGGCACAGATGGCAAGCTCACCACTGCTGAATGCCAATGTCACTTTGATGAGAAACTCTGCATGTTCTGTGGCCTAGCTGGTCACATGACAAAGGACTGCAAGAAGTCTTCCTTGAAGGCTTCCAAGGCTCATGCGGTTACCACCACTGCAACCCTGGAAGACAAACTGGTTGACTCTAAGGAGTTGGAAAAATAGTCCACAACCTCCACAGCTCCACATGGTCTAGAGGTTGCATTGACAACAACCACACACTAAAGGAGATTTGGCTCAACATGTCTGCTCTCTCTGATCCCAAATCCCTTGTACCCACTGTCTCTCTAGTTGCCTATGATATCCCTTCTTTTTCAGTGCTTGTAGATTCAGGATCCTCTGATTGTTTTATAGATACGACCTTTGTTAATAACCATGGACTTCTGACCTATTCTGTACCTCCACTCCAACTCTGCCTTTTGATGGCACTATGAATTCAACCATCACCCAAGCTCTCGACATCTCTATCCATTTCGAAACTGGCAATATCACTCTGATGACATTATATGTCACTCTGCTTGATGGCTCCTGTTCTCTTGTTCTAGGACACAACTGGCTCACCCACCACAATCCGTTGATTGATTAGGTTATGAGCAGTATCTTGTTCTGTTCATCTGTGCAAGCCATGCCAGCACCTCCAAGCTCATCTCTGCAGCCTCCAGTCATACCTCCGGCTGACTCTTCCAATCCACCATGTTTCCATGATCACAAAGCCCCTCCTATCATGTTTGTTAGTGCACCTGCATTTGCACTAGCCTGTCACTTGGAAGGCTCTGTCAAATTCAGTCTCCAAATCCACACCAAGGAGAGTAACCTCCATTCCTCCACCACTTCCAACAATCCAGTAGACCTCTCTGGTATACCTCCAAACTACCACAAGTTCACTGATGTTTTCAGCAAGAGCAAAGCATCCATGCTACCTCCTCATTGCGAACATGATCTAAAGATCAATTTGGAAGACAGTACCTCTCCTCCCCTTGGTACTCTCTACTCCCTTTCCTCCACAGAGCTTGAGGCACTTTGTATGTTCCTTGACGAAAACCTCACTAATGGATTTGTCCGTCCCTCTTCCTCCGCTCATGCCACTCCAGTCCTGTTTGTCCGCAAGAAGGATGGTTCACTCCGCCTCTGCATTGACTTTCAAGGACTGAACAAGATCACAAAGAAAGACTGCTACCTGCTTCCATGCATCTCCAACCTCCTAGACACTCCAAGTAATGCCAAGATCTACACCAAAATCAACCTCCGGCATGCATACCATCTGGTCCACACTGCCAAGGGTGACAAATGGAAAACATCTTTCTGCATGTGTTATGGCTCATATGATTGGCTGGTAATGCCCTTCAGTCTTATGAACACCCCCGCTGCTTTCCAGCAGTTCATGAATACAATCTTCACAGATCTACTCAATGTCTATGTGATCATCTACCTGGACAACATCCTGATATTCTCCATGGACAAGTCTGCTCACAAGGAGCATGTCTGGGAAGTCCTCTGACAACTCCATAAACATAATCTCTATGTGAAACCTGAGAAGTGTGAATTCCACACCAACTCTACCAAGTACCTCAGATACTGCCTATCTCCAGCCAGACTTATCATGTCTGCCAAGAAAGTCCAAGCCATACAGGATTGGCCCAAACCTCGTAAAGCCAAGGATGTACAATCCTTCTTAGGCTTTGCTAATTTTTACTGTTGATTTATCGACAACTACTCCACCATAGTCACTCCTTTGACCTGCCTTACCCACAAAGCCATCTCATGGTCATTCTCTGACAATTGTTGCTCTGCATTCCAGAAACTCAAGGACGCCTTCATCTCTGCTGCTATCCTTACTTATTGGATGCCTGATGCCCCTATGATTGTAGAAACTGACACTTCCAACTATGCTATAGCCAGAATATTTTCTCTCCAATGTCCAGACAAGGAAATCCAGCCCATCACCTACTACTCTAGGACACTGTCAGCTCCTGAGCTCAATTATGACACCCATGATAAGGAGTTACTCACCATTCATGAGTCTTTCAAGGCTTGGCAACACTATCTTGAAGGTTCTGCACTTCCAGTCGATGTCATTACCAACCACAAAAACCTTGAATACTTCACTACAACCAAGCTCCTGACTCACTGGCAAGCCTGGTGGTCAGAGTTCCTTTCCGGATTCAATATGGTTGTCCACTTCCATCCTGATTGCCTTGGCACAAAGCCTGATTCCCTCACTAGATGCTGGGACATCTACCCCAAAGAGGGGGATAAGGACTATGCTCATGTCAATCCGCACAACTTCCAACTAGTATTCACCCAGGAGCAACTCACTGTTTCCCTACGAGCTACTTACTTAGCAGCTCTGGCCCTCCAGGCCAGCTCCATCTTTGATGTTGAAAACCTCTACAACAACATTCTTTCCGCTCTCCCCTCAGACCCAGTGGCCTCTGTACATATGTCCACCCCTCCAACACCCAACTCTCATTGGTCTATTGACACTAAAGGTTTCCTATGTCTAGACAATTGCATCTACATACCTGATGCTGATGACCTTCGACTTTGTGTCCTCCAGTTCAAACATGATCATCCACTTTCTGGACATTTCAGACAAAACCGTATCTTGGAGCTTATCTGCCACAAATACACTTGGCCAGGAATCAGGACATTTGTAAAGGAATATGTGTCCTCCTGTACCTCCTGCACATGTGCTAAAGTTCCTAGACACAAACCATACAGTCTGTTAAAACAACTCCCAATCCCTGAACGCCCATGGAACTCCATATCAATGGACTTCATCAAACAGCTTCCAGCTTCCTTCAGTTACTCCGCCATCCTCATTGTCATTGACTGCCTTTCTAAATAATGCATATTCATTTCAACAACAGACACCATAACTTCTCCAGAGTTAGCTAAGTTGTTTTTGATGAACGTCTTCTTGAAGCACAGCATTCCCTCCTACATCACCTCTGATTGAGGTTCTGAGTTCATGTCGCACTTCTTTAGATCATTAGGAAAGGCCCTTGACATCTGGTTATACTTTATCTCCAGATATCATCCAGAAGATGATGGCCAAACAGAGCATATGAATCAGATGCTAGAACAATATCTGCGCATCTATTGCAACTATCAACAGGATAACTAGTCTGAACTTCTGTCTCTCGCAGAGTTCGCATACAACAATGCTCCTAGTGCTACCACCAGTGTTTCTCCATTCTTCATGAACAAGGACTACCATCCAAACATCTCTGTACACCCAGAATGTGATCTCACTTCTGCTCATGTGCTCAAATACTCAGTCAACCTTGACTCTCTACACCAATTCCTACATGAGGAAATGGACCATGCTCAAAAACATTACCAAGGACCTGCAGATGCCAAGTGAACTCCAGCTCCAGACTTCCAACCCAGAGATCAGGTGTTTGTCAAGGCTAAGTATGTACTTTAGGTTGACTAGGCCATCCAAGAAACTATCAGAAAAGAACTTAAGGCTGTATGAAATCATCACTAAAGCTGGTACCCATTCCTTCACACTCTGTCTTCCTGACTCTATGAAATCTGTACATCCAGTATTTCACATCTCACAGCTATAACCTTCAGTACCCAACATCATACCAAACCACATACAACCTCCACCACCTCCAGTTGAAGTCAATGGAGAACCAGAGTTTGAAATCTCCAAGATCCTCAACTCAAAAATCGATCGAAGGTGCAAGAACTGCAAATTGCTTTATCTCATACATTGGTTAGGATATGAAGGTATTGACAAAGAAACTTCATGGTTACTAGCCACCGAACTTGATCACATGTTGGAATTAGTCATGGATTATCATCTCCAGTATCTGGACAAACCTGGACCTCACAATTAAATGATGAGAAACATTTATACAAGTTATTATTAGAGTGGAGTGACAAACAAGACAACTACATATACTACTCTACCATCTCTGCATCAACTTCTGCATCACTCTCTGTCTCCTCCATCTCCTCTGTCTCCTCCACTTCCTTCACTATTTCCTCCATCTCGTCCATTTCCTCCACCATCTCTACAATGAATTGTTCCATCACTCCTTCCTCTACATCTGTGTTGTCCGACATGCTTGCGTCGTCCTCCAATCCACCCTGCACATTCCACACCTGCTCCTCCTTGGCATACACCATCATCATCATCAGACAATTATGGCAGGCAATGCAGTAGTTCATCATCCGCATCTCGTCCTGCATCTCCATAAGCACCATTGCGATGCTACAGCCTACCTCTGCCAAACCTGCCATTCCATCATTGCTCCAGCTCAGACCCGCCTCCTCTGACCACTGCTTCTTTGGCAGTGGCACAACTTCTTCAATTTTGTCATCACCCTGCTTCCTGCACCAGATGGGTTTTTCTTCTCCCAGTCGTTCGCACTGCGCCTTGACCATGAAACATCCCTTGCAGGATGTTGGCCTGGGTTTCTCTCGCAGCTTGCATGCAAGGTTGTTCTTGATGCACCGGAGACAGTCCAGTGCTGCCCACCCCTTGCCTTTGTTGGTGCGCTGTTGCACCGCTACCTCCACAGCCTGCTCTGGTCATCCCCAACCAACTGTGATTTAATATCACTTACTCATTTCTTGGCCACCTCTTCGGCCTCCTTGCATTGTTTCTCTTCCTCAGCCACCTTGTGCCACCTCTCCTCCTCAACTGCCTGCCTCACTCTCTCCTCCTCTGCCTTTTTTTGTGCTTCTTCCTCTGCCTTCTTCTGTGCCTCCTCCGCCTTCTGCTGCTCCTCCACCTCCTTCCTCACCATTGCTCATCAACGTTGCTTCTTCACCTTGGCATTCCAGACAATGTCATTGTCGTTTGCATCTTCTGCGAGGCGCATGCTGGACCAATTTTTGATGTCAGTAATGTCAGACATGGTTAAGGAAGAAGTTAAGGAGAAAGCCTAGATTTATACCACATCACTAAAATATTCAGACTCTGACACTTCAAACTCCATATGTCCACAATCCAGACACCAAAGCAAACCCCCACCCTCATCACATCATCACTCTATGGCCTTCAGGGGTTCAGGCCTAAGAGGGGGATACTGTCATATCCCAGATTTTTGCTAAGTCCAACTCTGGGCTTCCAAATCAACTCCAACATATTCCAACCTTTTCTCCTTTCTCACCTTCCAGACTTGTCTCCACTTTCCTCCAGTTTTAACTCTGTTCCTATTATTCATTTCATATGACACTCATCATTGCTAATAAACTTCAAATCTATATCTCACTTAGTAGTACAGCTCCAGGCATACTTATGTATGTACCTCCATCACAGTGCAGGGATATTTACTTCCGACCTCCATGTAGTTAGTTATTCAAACCCGATTCCTCTGTATATAAACCTCCATACTGTGTCTCTAGTACTTCAGTTCGAATATCAACTTAATCACTTCCTTTGAGTCACTCTTGATCCTTACTCTCATTCTCCTCTAAGATACAAGGTCCTTAGGGAACTGGCAAGGGCATGACATATAAGTCCTGTGCCAACAACCTCACCCCTCCATCTAACTCTGACCTCCTGTCATACCTCCGGTATACCTCTGACCCCAACCTCTGATCCTTTGCACTTGCGCACCTCCAGAATTTGTTAGACTTGTCCAGAAGAACCAAACTTAACACTCCCCCTTCCTGCACTAGGCACTCAACATCTGCCTCCAAGGGAGTCAGGGAATGAGGCATAGCACCAGGAACCGGTGGTGTCGCCAGTGCAGGTGTGAGTTGGTTCTCGACCAGCTTTCACCAGCAAGAGTTGTTTTCAATGTCCTTAACTTGTTCAACTGGGGGCTTATCCCCATAAATGTTGTCAGGGCAAGTAGATGGACAACATTGCCAGGCAGGCTGTCACCTAGGAGGTAAGGCCTGTGGACCAGCTGGTGGAGGACAAGGAGCACGAGGTGGAGTAACAGGATTCACAGGTGGACAAGGAGAATCACAAGCAGGTACTGCATCAGAATGATTGGAATCAGAATCGAAACCATCATTTGAATGTTCATTGGAGATGTCATCATTGTGAAAGTGACGATCATGTGGTGGGTGTGATAGCAGCTTATGGGGTTGCACTTTTGAGCATTGAAGGAAGAGATTCTCATTGAAGATCACATGTGCCAATGTATGTGTTGCATTATTTAGGCGCATAAAAAGGTAGTTAATGTCTAATCCTATGGCTATACCAAGGTAGACCATCAACTGTGATTTCAGGTTGAGCTTCCCGCCACATGTCTCTTCAGGAATGTGCACATAAGCACCACATCCAAAGATGTGTAAATGAGAAATGGAAGGTTTCTCCCCCTTGAGTAACTCCAGGGGGGTCTTCCAGTTCAGTTGAACATTGGATGTCCTATTATATATATGGACCACATGTATCATCACAAACTCCCAATAGGAAGCCAGTAAGCAAGTGTGTAACCACATTGCTTGTGCATTATCCATAATAGTGTGGATGAAATGTTCCACATGCCCATTCTGCTGATGTGCATATGAGGCAGACTGCATAATCTGGATACCATTATCACACATGTACTCCTGGAAAGCTTTGGAGATGTATTCACCACTAGCATCAGAGCACTAGGATTTAACCTTAGCATTAAGCTGTGTGTGGATATACACAATGAAGTACTTTACAGCCTTCAGTGTCTGATCTTTGGAGCAGATACAGACAATCCAGCCCATGGAAGTAAAATTGTCATAGAAGACAACAGCGTACTTGTAACGATGGTACAACTCTACATACCTCTAGGAACTTAAGGTCCAAGTGGATCATCTCAAAGGGAGTGGTTGCCCACTTCTCACTATGAGGGAAAGAGTAATTTGGCTGTTTGCCAAGCTTGCATCCAGGGCATATCAGAACATGTGATGGAATATCAACATCAGGGAAGTCCTTTAGGTGTTTCTTCACCACTTGTAGGACCACCTTCAAGGGGTGGCCTAGGTGATGGTGGAGTAGTTCAAAATCCACAAAGACCATACCAGTAGAGTTGGCATGCAGGTGTATCATAGGAGCATATATCATACATTGTGTCATTTCCATGGCTATGGAAGAATAGAATAGTGAGTTTGTAGCAATTATCATAGAATGTGATCTCATTCAGCCTGGTTGTCAACGTTAGGCAGGTGTCTTTCAAAAGAGTGCCCATGGATATCAGTTTGATGTTGCAATTAGGCATATAGATGACCAACAATAATCACACAGGTTGTCCATTAAATTCTATGATGACTGAGCTGATACCCTTTACGGGGGTATGGCCATTTGCCATTTGTGTATACTGGGCCTTGGAGAAGGCATTATACTCAATGAAATCAGTTAATTTGTTTGTGAAATGGGATGAAGCCCCTGAGTCAAGTAGCCACATATGAGATGGGACCACATGTGGGTCAGCTTTCCCTTTTCCCTTATCCTTATTGTTGTACTTATTGCAGTTGTCACACATGATGAATGGTACAGTAGTAGAATTGTCACTATCTACTACATGGCATATCAAAGCATATGTATGTACAATCTGAGGTAATAAAGACTGTGCATCAGTGCTAGTAGCACCATGACTGGGATTGGGTACTTGCCAGGATGTCTGGGATTCAAAGAATCGCTTGACATAATTGTCAACATCTTCACCTATGGAAATTTTGTCCTTATTGCAGAAATCATCTTCATCAATGATATTGATGATGTCCATCTCAACTTCAACTTTGTCAAGGCAGGAGGCAAGGGGACAAGAGGAGAAACTGGAGGCCCTTCCATCCAACCAGTCAAAACGATGGTTGGTAAGGCTATCCAGGTAATGCAGAGTCTGGGCTGTGCCAGGAACTCCAAGGCATTGTGCCAGCAATATGGCACACTTGGTCTGAGGAAAGCCAGGAGGGCCATAATGAGCTGCTCCATGAGTGTGAGCCAGTGAGCATGGGTCAGTGACAGATGGAGTGAGTAAAAGTGTGGCAGGAGAGAGGATGATGGGCAGAGCCATGAGGTTCAAGAAGGCAAAAGATGCCAAACTCTCATTGGCGGCAGTGTTGTTGCAATGCTGTTGCCACTTGTCATCTCCCTGCTGTGAGTGCTTTCTAGCGTGATGCTTCTTCTTCTTCTCCTCACTGTTACCCTGCTGCTGCTGCTGCTGCTGCTGCTGAAAAAACTGGGAATCCTCTCCCTTGTGCTTGATGTTTGAAACTTTGTTGGCGCTGGACTGCGCCTGCTGGTTTTGTGGTTGCTGGCCACCGAAGTGATTGAGCTTACACTTGCTGGCAAATGGTTGCCAAGCTGCCAGCTTGTGCATTAATATGTCTTCTTGAGTGTCACCCTCCTTTATCTCTGTTGCTTTCAAGTTGAAGAGTTGGATAGCAAAGTCCATATACCAAGGGAGTTTGGCCAGGATGATCATGGCCTGGATTTTCATTGGAATCTCATAATTGACATCCATGAGTTGCACAAAGTGCATGTTCAGCTTGGCAAAAGCTGCAGCCAGGTGGTTATTTTCCAGGATCACCAGTCTAATCATTGCTTTAAACTCCAAGTAAGTGGAGGTGAGGGAAGGGGTGTTATATTTCTTTTGGAGATCATCCCAGAGGAACTTTGCCATGGTGATGTCAGCATAGCATTGCATGATGTTTGGCTCCAATCGAAGTTTGATGGCACTGACCACCTTATCATCATTCTTATTCCACAAATCAGTTTTGACATCTAAAGCTGCTTCTTCCTCAGGTGTCTGGGGAAGCTTCTTTCCATCCTTACCCACAGAAGTGGACAGGTGGAATATCTGCATCTTCTGCCAGGATCTAGAGAAGTAGAGAAGGGCTTCCATTTCCTGGGCCCAGCACAAGTAGTTGGAGCTGTTGAGTTTGGGGATGGTGTAGAAAGCATTGGTCGACATGTTGTAATAGGAGCTACAGGTTGGGCATCAGTAACCAAGTTGATCAATGAAAGAACAATGCATGGTGAGCAGGGTTACTGCATTGGTGATGTCCAGAGCCCTTATAGTAATGGTTTGACATAGTCTCCCCATGCTTAAGTTCTGGGTGAACTTTCACTGATGTTGATGACAACATCAAGGTGAACTTGTGTGTGTTTCCACTGCAACAAGTATCTGGCATTGTTGCACAGAATAAGTTCATTCACATTCACCATTCAAGTGTTTCCACATCAGAACATGGTAGGCATTTCACTAACAGGTATTGCATGGTGTTTCCACACAGTGCATTGCCCAGGGCTTATAACCTATTAAGAGGAACATAATCTGATGGTTACTTACCTATGGGTGGTGAAGTGGTTACTCTGAGATCATTGTGGTATGGGTTCAAGAGTGTTATTCAAATTCAGATTCAGATGAGTCTTATATTCTACAGGCAAGTATTATGTAAGCTACTATATGTGTATGCTACATTTCAACAAGGTATGTTAGGTGCAGCAAATGGGTCCACCTTGTCATGTTATGATTCACCCCTATCTTTTCCTTTTCCTTTTCCTTTTGTCTTAGCTAAGCCCTGTCTGGACCTATTTCATTTCTTTCACAATGACTCACTATTGTTCTATCACATTCTATCATATTCCAACTGCTTCATCATTGCTTCCTTCTATCACATTCTATTAACATCCCTTTTGCTGACTCAGTCATGCTTCTTATGTTTGCCCTCAACTGTTCCAGTAGTACTTAAGTCACCACTCTGGTGCCCCATCCCTTATCTCCCAAGCTAGACCTACTTGATACCTGCCTTGTATCCCACTTGGCCTTGCAATAGTAGCTCTCTTGCCTGCTCTCTCATTGCTCTCATTGAGTGGACGATCCCTCAAACCTTTGAACCACCAAGTCCACAGTTGTTGGGCTGTCCCCTCAAAACCTTTAAACTTTTGATTCTAGGAGCTATACCCCCTTAAGTCTACATCAGTTGCCACCAGTAGCTGTCATAACACATCATCAAAGTCAAACAAATTGTTATCATTGTCAAAATTGTAGCAGTTGGCCATATTCAATAGCTGTGATCAGACAATCAATATGGCGGCCTGGGTCTAGCCGAGGCACGAGGCGGGCACAGGATTTAGTCTATGCATGGGAAGCGTAGTGTACCTCCATCTCTTTCCTTTGCTTCCCATGCATCCTAGCTAGCAATCACTGTCGGTAGCGTAGTCATTGATTCATTCCTTTTCACACTCCCTTCTATGCCACACTCACTTTCCACACTCTCATGAACCAGCAAAATCCTCATCACGCAAACCCACCGGACTACACCTCCGACAAATTCGCTCCCACTCGACTGCAACTCGTCAACACCTTCAACATCTCCCATGCCGAAGCTGTGCAACGCCTCCTTGCCCTGTGGCAGACCCAAAACGCTCTTGAGAGACAAGAATGGGATGATGCTCAAGAGCAAGCCACCGAATTGGAACGTGCCGCCCACAAGCTACAGCAACAAGGAGAAGAAGATGCCCGTCTCGCCAGGCTCCAAGAGGAAGAAGAAGCGAAAAGAGAAGAGAGGAAAAAGAACTGCGCAAAATTCCTCCCCTTCGTGGACGTACCCCCTCTGTCTACCATTCCCATTACGCCTTCCCCCCTTGCCCTATGCAAACTCCGCAAAGGAGAATACGTCCAGCTATACTTCTTCACCAACAAAGGGCTTGCAGATGCCCAATCTACATCCCACTCTGTCGACAAGGACGCCTTTGCCCTCATGCCGGATGAGCAAGGCCTACACGCCTTTGTTCCAATCGCAGCTGCCAAAGCAAAGCAAAGCATCATCAAAGACAAGGACCTCGACTGGCAGCAACTCAACAAAGCAACACATCGCATGCTTCAGGCCATGAGGGAGGCCGACTGGCCCCAGGAGCGCTTGGACGCTATGTTCCAATTCTGGATGAACCTCGGGAAGCATGAGTGGCAACACAATGCAGATGAATCTGCGTGTCAAGCCCTAGTTGTCTACCAGGCCACATATCATCGCTGGTGGCACGACACATTGGGCACGCCATCATCGTTCAACCCCAAACACATCAACCAAGATGCCCTCATTCGCATGAAAGCCAAGATCAATGACCAGAAGTATCAAGCCACAGAATGACAAGCGAGAGAGGCGAGTCATTTTTCCCCTCCGCCAAACTCTCATTCTCACTTTCCTCTCATCCTTTCTGCTGATACGACATCCCCCTCTCCACCCCTCATGTTCTTTGTGCTGTCATGCACCTAACGCAGCTACACATCAATCCCCGCCAATGGGCCGGACCCACTATACGGCTGTACTGGCATGTGGCACTGCTTCCCCATCTGGCAAACTTGAGCTCACACACCTCGGCTACATGCTGCGGCTGCACGCCCACCACCATCTTGGGTTCTGCACACCCAATCCCTCGATGTTGGGGCCAATTCCACCACCCCTCCCCTCGGGCCATACCTACACAGGCTACAGACAAACTCATCGTGACCCTAGCAGCCGTCCAACCTAACCATCCAGGGACAGCCCATGCTCCTGCCCCGGCCTACCAGGTGAACATCAGATCCCACAACTCCCTCAAATGGCACGCCTCGCCACCAGGGGAGGCACACCATCCACAGCACAAACGCAACTGGTCCTTTCACACACAAGACAAGGCAACCATTGAAGGAGACACCCTCCCACCTTGTGCTGTGTGCCTCGGAATCAAGCTGCATGACGTCCCGGTTGTCAACTGCAACAGAGAAAAGCTCTGGGACAACAAACACGACACCTTTGCCAAGTGGGTTAACCGCACCCTTGTCGCCAAATCCAACAACCAATGGATCTGTTCCAGATGGCAGCACAAGGAAGGATGCACCGACAGGCACCCACATGCCCACACCTACTCGGATTGTGGATCTGCTGTGCATGGAGCTTATCACTGCCATCTCGTCCAGAAGCACCCAAGCACAAACTCCGTATAACCCCGATGCATGGCAGACCCTCATCCATCAAGCCAACCTGACAGAACACTATGGTAACATTCCTCATGGACTGAAATTCAGTTTCATAGTCAACTTTCCAACTATCCATCACCTACAAACACCACCTAATGCTCCGTCTGTTAACACATATCACAATCAGCTGGACAAGATTATTAACAAAGAACTAGCCAAAGGTAGATACATTGGACCCTATCCACTCTCTACAATACATGAATCAATTGGACCATTCCAAACTTCGCCATTATCCATCATACCTAAACCAGGTCGCCCTGGAAAATTCAGATTAGTACAGAATTTTTCATTCCCACTTAATGCTACCCCTAGCAACCCCTCCCCATCTATCAACTCCCACATTAATCCCCACGATTTTCCCGCTACATGGGGAAAATTCTCCATTGTCTACCTCCTGGCCTCATGCCTCCCACCAGGCTCAGAAGCAGCCACCCATGATGTAGTGGAAGCCTACAGGACCATTCCCCTACACCCCTCCCAATGGCCAGCTGCCATTGTGTGTACCTCCCCCACTCATGCGTGCATTGACACATGCATGGCATTTGGTGCATCCCCTTCTGCAGGCAGCTACGGCCATCTTGCCGATGCAGGAGCTGAAATCTTCAGATTCCAGGGGATTGGCCCCATAGACAAATGGGTTGACAACCACATTTTCTTCAGGATCCCATGATCACACCTTGCCGAGTACAACCGTGCCTGCTCCACCTAGTCCAACGAAATTGGTCCATCAGGCAGAACGCACCAAGGCAGCCACATATGGTACCAGGGACGCTCCCTCCAAGATGGCTCATTCAAAGAATTCAATGAAAGCTGTTCCCATCAACTAGTTAATTATGCCGGTGCATCGCCTCGATCACAACATGATGCTCACTTCACATATTCCTTCGCAGATATTGATGCACTCTCTAAAACACTCAGCATACCATGGGAAACCTCGAAAGACCAACCATTCAACTCTTCAACAACCTACATTGGTTTCGTGTGGGATCTTCAATCACGTACTGTGTCCCTGAGCCCAGGAAAAGTCAACAAATACCTACGTGCTATCAACAAATGGAACAGCTGGACTGCACACGTTCTTGAAGACATACAAAAACTCTATGGAAAGCTCCTGCACATTTCTGCGCTGATACCAGCAGGCCGTGCCTTCTTAACTGGTTTTGAACGCATGCTTGCCATTTGCAACAAGAAGCCATTCATGCCACACCACCCTGAGAAACCATAAAGGACGACCTCCAGTGGTGGCACCACGCCATTTCGTCAGGAGCCACCAGCCAGTGCATCCTCCCCCCACCGTTCTTCAGCGACCTCAGTGCCTACTCCGATGCTAGCTCTGGCATCGGCATCGGTATTGTCATCGGCGAATGATGGCACGCATGGCGACTCATCCCTGGTTGGAAAACCAAATCCGCTAAATGTGACATTGCCTGGGCAGAAGCCATTGGCTTTGAACTCCTCCTACAATCCCTCGCTGGCATCACTCATAGCCACCAACACCTTATCATCTACAGTGACAACACCAGTGTCATCGAAAGCTGGCGAGTCGGCCGCCACTGCAATCGTGTCATCAATGACATCTTCAAGCACATTCATGCTCTCCTCACAGACGCCAACATTCCCATCCAATCCATCCTCCCCAAATTCATCCCCAGTGAACAAAACCCAGCAGACGGCCCCTCACGAGGCATATACCCTTCCACTGAGCTCCTCCTCCCTCCTCTCCCAATCCACCCCCTTCTTCAAGACCTCATTATTGACTTCGATGCTCCCCTTTCCCCCTTCGAAATCCTTGCCTGTGAATCCAGCCAATACTCTGCTTCCACTGCAAAATTTATTGACTGTATTCGACGAGAGCAGGAGGTCAACGAATGAATCAAGCTCCTGCAGTCAGACCATGATCGCTTCATTGCTGACGCCATCCGTGACTTCTAAACCACCTCCCACTCGCTTCAACTCACTAATCCTCACCACACCATCATCTTCCAAACCCAGGCCCTACAAACCAGACCTCACACCTGCTCCATCCGTACTCCGACCACATTGTCTTGCACGCCAGCGTCTTCTCCTTTGGCTCCCGAGCCTTCAAACCCCACGAGCTAGCAACCAGCAAACCCTCAAACGCCTCACAGATGACGACTTCAATCGCATCCTACAAGTCATCGGCGCCTCTTGGGCCGACTCGACAAAAGAGCTCTACGGCACGGGCCTCCTCATCTTCCACGTGTTCTGCGACATGCACGAAATCCCAGATGAGCAACGCGCACCCGTCTCAGGCAACCTCCTTGCAGCATTCCTCGCATACTGTGCAGGCGGACAAGCGGGATCAACCGTAGCCAACTACGCTGCAGCACTGAAAGCGTGGCACACCCTCCATGGACTAGAATGGAACATAAACGAGGCAGAATACAAAGCGCTGCTTGAAGGTGCGAACAAATTGTCTCCCCCAGCGTCCAAACGTCCTAAACGTTCACCATTCACCATCGACATTCTCGAACGCTTCCATGCAGCCATGAATCTCTCAGACCCCCGAGACGCAGCCATCTTCGCCTGCATCGTCTGCTCCTTCTTCTCCATCGCCCGTCTAGGTGAATTTACCGTCCCTGCCATCTCTAAGTACAACGCCGCCAAACACATCTCTCGCGCAGGTTTCACTTTCACCACGAATCACGATGGTTTTCCAGTCATGAAATTCTCCATCCCGATCACGAAAGCTGCCCCAAATGGTGAATACGTACAATGCGCACCACTCGACGCCCCATCATGCATCGATCCCAAGACCGCCATCAATAACCACTTTCGCATCAACCCGGATGTTGGCACAGCCCACCTCTTTTCCTGGAAACACCCATCTGGTCTCAACCGCCCGCTTTCCAAAAAGGAAGTCACCAAACGCATAGAAGCCATCACACGAGCACAGCCAGACCTTCCGCACCTCAAAGGTCATAGCCTCCGCATTGGCGGCACTCTATACTACCTCCTAATGGGCACCCCCTTCGAGATCGTAAAAACCATGGGCAGGTGGACAAGCCAATCTTTCGCCCTGTACCTTACCCACCATGCTCTCGTCCTAGCGCCCTTCCTACAGCATGACCCGGAGCTTTTCCAGAACCTACGCTCTTACATCCTCCCCCCGGTCAGATGACCTCTTCTCACCAGTCTAGGTCAGTTCCCGCTCCTATTGTCGGGGTCCGAGCCGGCTCCGTCGTGCGTCGCTAACTCCTTCCATGGGTCACAGCGCTCTCACCCGACAGGTTCGGGATCAGTTTCGGGCCGGAAAAGCCTTCGGCTTTTCGCCCAACCTCTTCGTCCCTTCACCTTTCTTTCTCTCATTCCACTCATCCTTCGTCACACGCAGCAACAAAGGCATAGACTTACAGCCACCTCGCTTCGCTTACACGCAGACTACACCCTGCGCCGCCTCGTATCTCGTCTTACGTAGGCTACCAATAGTTTTCTCAGTCTGCGGGTATAGTGATGAAGTTTGGGTGATACATGTTTTATAACCGACTAAGTTAATTCAAACGACCTTGGCGGGAGACGAACATTGACACAGCGATTCCATACCCATGGAAACACAACTAATCCTACATTCGGTTTCGGGATCGGGGGAAGGACTAATCGAAAGCCCAGACTATTTTCCCTCGGCAAAGTCCTTCACTGTCTGGATGCTGGGAACAAAATAGTACTCTCCGCCGTGCGAGGTGACGAAGAACTTCTCTGGAACGGCGTTCACCGATGTATTTACCTTTTTCGCGACACCGCTCACTTGGAACTTGTCACCCCCTGTACTGGCGACCAGGAGCGTCACCAACCCCTCTTTAGTGATCTCCGTCTGACCTGATGTCTGGGTCTCCGGCTGAGGTCCGCCGATGATAGGATCCTGACCTGTTCGGAAACATCAACGATCTGGTTTGTGGAAGAAAATATTTTGTACGGACCGATCTTTGCAGGTACGAGACTGGCAATAGGGAAATAGTCGTTGTTCGCGAACCCAGTAGTCTGGCGAAAGAATCCGTTGTGGATGGAAGACTGATAGCAGGCAAAGAGAAGGCCACGAGGAGATTTGGCGTTCTCCCTCTGCTCCTTCGAGAGCTTTTTCCACTCTTCGCGTTCTTGGGTAGAGATCTGTGGCGGTGTGTAAGCCATCGAAACTTCACTGAGTAGAATTTCGGAAGCGAACCTCATCACCGTAAGGGATACCCGCTCGAACGATTACGGAGGCATCGAGGAATTCTTTGCTTACGACTGGCAGCAAGTTCCGAGGTTCCGTCTTG
>JBBPOF010000402.1:0-25642 GCA_038091315.1 Porphyrellus cyaneotinctus | reverse complement strand
TGGACCTGTCATCCCCGTCGTTGTTGGCGGCAAGAATAATGTTGTAAGTTCACCGTCCCCGTTCAGTACCTTTGACACTTTTATATAATACACACCCTCGTCTACTTCTTTCGCACTTGATGGCCTCATGTGCTGAGTATTGTTACATCTAGTGGACCGTCCACAAGCTTGGAAATGGGAACTACAATTTAATCCTGGAGCAAGATGGAATTCGCTGGCTCAGCCTAGACCACGAAAACAACGTTGTGGTAGGAATCAGGCCGCTTGCGGAGGAATGGGCGATTCGCAGCCAGGAAAACAATTCCTATTCGTCAATACTCTCTTTCATTGATAAATGCGATGACTAACATTCAGACTGTTCCAGGATCGAGGTACCCTCTGACAAGTGGCCGACCAGGGCTTGGACTGTGGAAAGCACTAACCCTGGTACCCCGGTGGGCAACCCATTTAATGAAATCAGATTGATGCTGATGCTAATTGCGCCACATTGACAGGTCAAACTCGCAATCTATGAACTCCCGAGACCTGAGCAGCTGTGGAATTTGATCCGTATTGATGTTCCGAAGGACTAATTGCTCTGGGTGATTCGACGAGGAAAGGCGCAGTTCTTGTACGTTATGTGGATTGAGATCACACTTTGTTGTCCGCCGGTGTACTATACACGTGGAGATAGATGTGTGAAAGGGCGAACACCGTCGATAGGAATGTTAGTACAAACGTGTGAAACCCTGAGGCTATGGAGCACATTCGCAGCCACCCTAGGCGCATTGGAAGGTCGGTATATATATATATATTTCTTTTCTGATACTATAAGGTGGAGACCATGACGAAACTCGGAGCATATTTGGAGGCGAGCCCTATCGAAGCAGCGAGTCACCCGGACGGAAATCGGAAGCGGGTGCACGTGAACAGTCACGTGTTAGCGCTCGACTGGCCGAATTCGGCAGATGCGCAGGGGGCGCGAGCCGAGAAGGTGCACAAGGGGTGGACTTCCGGAACGCGGCGAATCACCCAAGGGGTGGTTATCATCTTGCTTGTAATGCAAGGTTTATGCCAGACCCAAAAAGTGTAGCCCCTGTCTTACCGGATTTTGCCGCATCCATTGGTTGTGCCGCCTCTGTTGGAATCGAGCCTAGTATAGCGCGTCCATTAGGGCAAGCATAGCTCGTCCTAAAACTTAGTTTATAAACGAAAATGTATTGTAGGAGTACAACAAGTCGAACTAACACATCTACCATCATCTCGTTCGATCTTCATAACATTCCATTCAGTGCTCGTCGTGCATTCATCTAAGCTTTTCTCCACAACATATATGTTTTTCCTATTGGCTCGTCTGGCCCTATGTCTACCTTGTATCTCGCCCTTGGTCCCTCCACCATTCCAACATCCTCTTGTTAAACTCCTCCAAATCTATCATGTTCGGCAAGAAGCTTGGAGGCTCTAGGGAACCGCACGGGTAAACCCGTGGGTACCGGAGTGCTGACCCGTACCCATACCAGTGCCTTGCCCGTACCCGTGGCAAGGGTGCCACGGGTCTGTACTCTGTGGTGGGTATATCCGTGGGTTACCCGTCGTGACCCGTGTATGACAGTCACATCACCGTCTGAGCCGTCGTCAGGTGAGACGAGGGCAGAGAGGGGGAGGACGGCGAGGCGAAGGTGACGACAGTGACGGCAACGACAACGATGACGTGACAACGCGACTTTCACGTCGCCATCATCGTCATACGAGACAATGGCAGAGGGCGAGGGAGGTGTGGGGCGAAAGTCGAGTTAGACGCACCGGGAGCCAAAGCGCACGTGACGGGAGCATCGGGGGACGATGAGGACCATGGAAACATGCCAAAGAAGCCCAGAAACGCGTCAGAACACGAGCACAAAAGGTCAGAGCAAAGGGATGAGGAGAAACTCACCCAGGGAGCTCAGACTGAGCCGGACGAGCTGGGCGGCCGGCAGCACCAGGCAACCTCCACGGCATCAAGGATCGCCACACAGACGACGGGAATGGGCGCAATGCCAAAATGAACCCGCCATGTCGAGGAAATAGGCCAGGAGGCTATATGGGCGAACTGGTTGGGTCGACCGGTGTTGAGGGCGAATGGGGCTGCCGGAAGGTTGTCGAAGGCGGCGATTACGATGGGATAGGCTGCGGATAAGAGAACGTGTGCGACATCGAAACGAGCCCACTATGTCGAGATAGGGGGCCAGGAGGGCATATAATGAGTCACTAGGCGTTCAGGTCGAGTCTGGCGACGTCGAAGCCGATTGGAGGCGGCGGATCGATGCGAATGGAGTCGGATACGATGGGGATAGTGCGGAATGGACGATGCAACGAGCGACGCGCACCGTGACTCGAAATGAGTCGAAACGAAGTCAGCACCATGCGAAACACAACAGTGCACATACCTGAACCGTCTACACCATCCACCATCGACACCAGATGACTCACGCACCATTGGGACCCACCGTGTCGCTGCGGATGACTAAAATCGTGACCTAGAAGGGTCGGTACCGCCTCACCAAGCCGTCAGTCCGTGCCGAAGCCGAATTCAAGTTGAGCGGAGCGATGTCAATGACGAGGCAACAACGTGCTTTGTAGTTGTCGCATTGTCATTGTTGTTGTCAGGCGAGAGGAAGGCAGAGGCTGATTGGTCAGATTGGTCGACCAATCGACCCCTGCGCATGCCGGTGCTCCGCCGAATTCCATACAAACAGAGACCTTGCAAGCAAGGTAACTTTGTGGATATAATAGTTATGTTCATAACACAACACGCATAAAAATGCCTGAGGCTCAAAACATTGTCATTGGGCGATCAATACCGTATGGAGAAAAATGTGCGTCCAAGACTCGGAAGGAACGTAGACAGGAAGGGTAGAGAAGTGATATCGTAGCACGAGCGATGTCCAGAGCTATCTGTTGTCCTCGATGCGTATCGCGCCGGGATCCCTCATCCATTGCCCCTGGTCCATGTTCAATATGTACGACACGTCCGATTCGCCCAATATGACTTGTAAGTCAATCAGGTGTGACTGACTCTTCTAGGCTTTGTTTTGATTCGACCTCAGCGATGCGGTGGATTCGGATGGGTGAGGTCATCAGACATTGTTGTAGGGTAGTTTGGACGGCTCAGGTAGGCACTCCATCATTTTCTTCGTCTCTTGCTGGTGCGGACTCTCCTGCCTAGCTAGCGCGTCCGTTCCGAGTCGTTTCGACTTGCGGTGTGCTGCGCTCGTTGCGCCGTCCATCTTCTATCGTATTCCAGCTATTCCAATGCGTTCGCCTTCGTTTAGGCGCTTTCCGTCGCCCTCGACACCGTCCAGCTCGACCACCTGGTCCTCTATTTTGACGTAGTGCATTCGTCTTGTCAAAGTGCTCATTTCCAACTCTGGGACATTCCCGGACGCTGTGAGATCCGTTTTGTACGCCCCATCGCGCCTGCTTCACCCGACTTCAAGTGGGTACTCTGCCTTCTCCTCTTTGGGATTTCGTTCTGAGGTGTTTGACAGCTTATTCGGCCTATTCCTAGTGCCTGGTCTCGCGCAGCATTGGGTGGGTCGTCAGATGGTTCGCCTGGCACCTCTGGTAAGTCTTCGTCATCGCTACCTTACCCAGGCCCTTGGCGTCGTCTCTTGACTCCCTTGGACCGACTGATTCGCCCGCTACTACCTCGCGTGCCCGCTTTCATCGTCAGCATCGCTTGTACCACTGAATGTCTGCTTCATCTCGCATTGGGCATTTCTAGGTGCGTGGTTGACTTTTTCTCCACAGCCTCGGTACATTCTCAAGTGCTCATTCTCGTTTGCCATTGCTGTCGCCCACTCATGGTCGCCTTCCCGTTCCACACGGGTATCCTAGCCTGTGTCGCGGGTGCGGGTATGGGATGCGGGACATGCACCGCCATTCGAAAGGATGCGACGGTGGCGTTGAACGAACGATGGCGCTCAAAAGAGCATGGTGGGGGAGGGGGGGGTGAATGCCGTCACTCGAACGAACACGGTAGGGATCTTGAAAAGAAACGATGGGGGTGCGAGATGAGTGGCGGCAGTCAAAAGAAGATGGTGGCGGTGGGAGGCGAACGGCAGGTGCTAAACAGACATAGATGTGGGGCAGGATGAGGATAGCGCTCAAAGGAGCCCATGGTGGAGGTGGGAGGCGAGTGGTGGCTGGCAAAAGCACACGGTAGGTGCACGAAACGAGGCATTATCGTTGTTGTGTCGTTGTAGACCGTGTCGTGGCGGTCCCAGTGTCCTTGCATCGTCCCAGTCGTGTCGCAATAGTGCGTTGTTCACTGGTTGGAGCGAGTGTCCACAGAGTAGCGCGCGGGTTCAGCAAGTTTCTTGGTAGCTATGCATCAAGCAAAGTTAAACAAAAGACAGAAAGACAGAAAGAGTACTTCTTCTCTCTCTCACATGAATACTACGCTCGTTCACGTTCTGTCCCCACCCGAGCAGGTGGTTTCCACGCTAGCATTAAGCGAAGCGGCGACGACGTGGGAGACTCGTCGCAATCGATTGAGACCTCAAGTTTCAACGATCGCAAAGTTCTGGGGCACTGACAGACTGCGCACCCTTGGACACGTTGCCCACGCCCCTCCTATTTCTGTCGGTACCGGCGGCAAATACTATACAGAAGACTGGGCTCTCGTCGAGCTCCACCGCAAGAAGATCGACTGGAAGGGCTTCAAGGGCATTGTGCTTGATCTCGGTACGTTTCGATATATCTCACCAAGGTCATCTAGCCTAGCTATTGTATCCATACACCAAGATTTCACCCGGCGACTTCATGTTGAAAATGTATCCTCGCGCCGAGGTTCGCACTTCGTTCAAAAACATCCGGGTGGCCGCCTCCCCAGCTTCGAGACATTTCAAGGAAGACGAGTTGTGCCACCCAACCATGCTCGACGCGAACGGCGAACAGTGTATCATCGTTGTCAACTCGACTTCAAGAACGGCAACACCGCCAGAGTCACTTGGTCGCGGTACTAGCATTGAATCCTTCGTCAGGGAATACGACAACCACAGCATTCGCTCGACGTCCATGGAGGTTGCCATCTACCCATACAGCCACAAGGATGGCGCTTTCTCCGCCCCCGGGCATTCCGGGTCCATCGTCGCTGATGGCAGAGGAGGCATCATCGGTGTCCTCACCGGCGGTGCTGACCGGACTGATTCTAGATCGGTCACGTCCCGTGTGACCTAACTAGATAGTCGCCATACTACTGGGTCGACGAGTGTATCAAGGCGCTCCTTCCCAATTCCCACCTCTACCCGATCACGACCTGGGTCGTGACATCGATATACGACGACATCGGGGATGCTGGCGAAATCGATCGAAGTGCTGCTCGCATCCAATACTACACACACCAGGCCGAGAAGGCCAGAAAACGACTTGAAAGTGCCGAGTACGCATTCGGTTATGGCTAGATGCTCATCACTAGGAGCGGTTACTTGTACGAGGCCACAGTTGGGTGTTCACGTTGCTGAGTTTGTGAGTCCTCTCACAGTACATCACTCCGAGTCCTAAGCTGAATTCCTAGTAGTGCGCAGTTCTTTATCTTTCCCCCTCGAATAAAAATTGTTGTACAATCTATTCATCTTCATGTAGAAATCTTATTGGGTACATATCGAGTATATTGACAATTTTGCTGATGTAGAGTGTGTGCTACCCCCTCATGATGCACTTTGACACCATAACGGATCGCGTGTCGAGCTTCGGTTGGTTTTTTTGTTTTATCTTCGTAGGTTTTTTATGCTGCACGTTCGTGGCAATGGAGACACATCTTCGTAGATATTTGCGATCTGCAATTCGGAAAACTTTGGAAAACCGAGTTTTGCGCCATTTGAGGTGATCTTGAAAGCGCGCTTGTTTTTTTGACTCCGACCTCAGCGGTCGTCTAATTTCCCTTGTAATCAGTCTTGCCATCGTTCAAGATCATGGCGACGAAGGCACCCTACCAGGTAGCGGCACTGGCAAAACACACTGCAACGGTCATCTTCTTGCATGTATGCTTACTACTTCGCCATCAGGCTCCCCAATTGATGTTCCTGATAACCCCACCTCTACTCAACAGGGTCTTGGAGATAGCGGCGCAGGGTGGCTCCCTGTCGCAAAAATGCTGAAAAACTGGCTACCTCACGTCAAGTGGGTACTTCCCAATGCCCCGGCCCGCAAAATCACCGCCAACTCTGGTATCTCTATGCCTGGTTGGTTCGATATAAACTCGTTTAACTGGAAGGGAGCGGAAGATCGCGACGGAATGCTCGGCTCCGCACGCACCATCGATCAGCTGATCCAGGACGAGATCAACACTGGCATTCCGTCTGAACGCATCGTGCTTGGTGGATTCAGTCAGGGCGGGGCCATGTCGCTTTTAACAGGACTAACGGATCGAGGACATGGTGGTTGGAAACTCGGCGGCGTGGTCGTGCTAAGCGGCTGGTTGCCACTACGAAACGAATTCAAAAATGTTGTTCCTACTCCCTGTCAACCGCCCGACGATTCTAACGTGCCTTCTCAGATTGTTTCTCCCCGTTTGAGGGAGACACCAGTGTTGATGTGCCACGGCACCGCCGATCCGCTCGTGCCCTACGCGTTGGGCAAGATGACGGACCAAATCCTCACGAACGACCTGAGTTTACCCGTGCTGGCGGATCTGACGGGGGCGGCAGGGTTATGTTTCAGAAGCTATGACTCTATGGGACATGAATCATGCGATAAAGAAATCGACGACCTCATGCAGTTCTTGCAGCGTGTGCTTCCTCCGTGACTAGCACTCCCTTGATATGTTGGTCTTGTCGAGCGTATCATTCGAAGTGGCCTAGTGTATGGTGCATTACTTACCCATTTATTCTCCAGGATGTACCTTGTACTTTTAAGGCTTGAATGATGTGGTTTTTGTTTTCGCTTGACTAGACCTAAGGAAGTCTCGGGCCAGACCTGAAGCTTAACGAACAGCGAACGGATGACGTCCGAATTGTCCTGAAATTCTCCAAGCGGTGAACTTCGTGCTTCGGGACCGAATCGTTGTATAGCCGTCCTGGCCCCCAGTGGAGGGTATGATTCTTGTCCCGCGGCCGGATGCACACAGTGCCGAATGTTCATCGTAAGTAGCCGGCGGAATCTAATTGTCGACCGACGACCAGTGAACGCAGGCAATGCTGCCATGTCACTAGCTCGGTAACTGAAAACTAATTAAGGTTCTATCGAGGCCGTTAATTAACCCGGCTGCAAGTTAGGGCCGAACGAATGGTATCTGCTGATTACCACACGCCCCTGAGGCCCTTCGGTAAGTTTGCAACACATGATGTCCATTTCCAAACGAACACTGCTACGTGTTCGCAGACCGTGCTTCTTGTTCTAGATGACTGCCAAGGGGGAACGGCATGAAGAAACTGAGCAACACGCTCTTGGAGCACCTGTGGCTAACCGGGTTTTCGACTTGCCGGGGTTGAAGGAATCCACATAAATATCGCAATCCAGATGCGTACACCCTTCAACGACATTTCTGTCCGTATCCACGACTCAGGTGACATGTTTCCGTTTGGAAGACTCGTGCTTGATGCAATCGCCGTGGTCGCTTGCTTTTCCCTCTGGAAGCTCTTTCAGTTTGTGTACCATCAACTCACGTCCCCTTTGCGCGACCTGCGTGGCCCGAAATCCACCAGTTTGATATATGGAAATATCAGTGACATAAGAAGTCCTGTCAGTCACTTGTCTTCTTTGATCATCTGGCTTGACTCACCGTTCGTGCTACAGGATCGACCCGAGTTTTATGACGAGTTGACGAGAAAATATGGGAACACGATGAGGTACAAGGGTTTCTTCAACGTACGCACGTCTCCTCCACGACGGAAGTGATACTTAACTAAAACACCCTCCAGAGGGATGAGCTGTTCACTGTGGATACCCGCGCGGTCAACCATATCCTATCTCACAGTAATGACTATCAGAAACAGCCCGTGGTCAGATACAGCCTGAGCCAAATTTTCGGCGAAGGCAAGTGGATTCGCGGTAGTGCGCATTTGGTATGCGCGGTTCAAACTCATGATTTGTAGGTCTGCTCCTCGTGGAAGGTGCCCAACACCGTCAACAGGTTAGTATATATATCTTTTCTCCATCACCCACACTGATCCCAGTTTGACAGCGACGTATAATGGTGAATTAGACCCTTGAGAGTCGAGATAAATAGAATCACATTAAAGTTCCAGAGCCCTGCGTTTGGCCCAGGACAAATTCGTGAATTCACTGATATCTTCTTTGATAAATCTGTCACGGTACGTGCCTTGCTCACGTTGTCGATGTCATGGTTTGGTTTCAACCGTTGATATAGCTGCGTGATTTGTGGTTGTCCGAGATAGACAAGGATTCCTCTGCAACGACCACCGGTGTTCGCATCGATGTCGTGCCGAGGTTGACCCAAATGACCCTTGACATTATCGGGTTGGCGGGTAAGTTCGACGTTGTGCGCTGGGTGACGCAACTCACCCTACTTGGGTAGGATTCAACTACGACTTTGAGTCACTCAACGCGGATGGAAAACCGAACGAGTTGAGCGAAGCCTTCTCGACCATGTTCTCTGCAAGTCAACGATCGACCTTGCTTCCCACGTTGCAAACGTGGATTCCACCGTTGCGTCTCATCGTGAGTACTAGAACAATGATCTTGGATGCCCTGCACTTACGACCATGACAGCCTACGGAGCGTACGCGTAAAATTCGTGCTGCACGACACACGATGGCACGGATAGGCAAGGAGCTACTCACGAATGCCAAAGCGGCCGCTCTGGCAAGTGCGACTGAGAACGGCGAGATTGTGAAAAATAGCTTGCAAGGACGGGATTTGTTGTCGCTGTTGGTGAAGGCCAACATGGCCACAGACATTCCAGAAAGTCAAAAGCTGTCCGACGAGGATGTTTTGGCTCGTGCGTCGTTCAAGTGATGTTTGTTTTATTCAAGGGACTTGACATGTGCTTCTTGTGCAGAGGTTCCCACGTTTTTCATTGCAGGGCACGAGACTACAAGGTAACGTCTTACGAATGGTCGATGGCATGCAGATTGAAAATGAAATTCAAATAGCACGGCAGTCATCTGGGCACTCTATGCGATGAGTCAAACACCCGAGGTCCAAACGCAACTTCGTGAAGAACTGCTCTCTGTTGACACCGACACGCCACCAATGGATGACCTCATGGCACTTCCCTATCTCGATACCGTCGTGAGAGAAACGCTTCGTGTGTATCCACCAGTTCCATACGCTGGGCGGATCGCTATGAAGGATGACGTATTGCCTGTCGAGAGGCCATTCACCAATAAATATGGCATCACCCAGAACACGATCAGGTAATGTCGCATCGCAACGTCAAATGATGTGTGTCCTCATCTGTCCTGAGCAAGGGTAAGCAAAGGCGATGCGATCATGATACCGATTATGGCGATGAACCACTCTGAAGCATCGTGGGGACCTGATGCGCACGAGTTCAAGTACGTCGCCGCCATTCCTTCGAATGGCTGGAACGCCTCACAAGGGATCGACTGAATCGCAGGCCAGAACGATGGACGCAGATTCCCGATGCTGCATCGCATGCTCCGGGTGTCTGGGGCCATCAACTCACATTTCTCGGCGGACCTAGGGGATGTATCGGTTATCGTTTTTCTCTCGTAGAGTAAGACCCTCGAACGCATTTCGTGTCATCTACTGACCAACGACGCGAACCATCTAGGACAAAGGCGATCCTGTTCACCCTCGTGCGTACGTTCGAGTTCGCGCTCGCCGTCCCTGCCAGCGAAATTGGGAGCAAGGCGGCAATCGTACAACGCCCTGTTCTTCGGAGCGACAGCACGAACAAGGCACAACTACCGTTGTTGATTCGGCCATACCAGAAAGCATGAGAGATATGATCACGTTGGGGTGTCTATACGCCAAAAAGAGGCGCGTTCGTGCCTTGTACTTATTAGAACGTAGCAAGGCATAGCGGATAGAATACATACTTAGAATTGCTGGGGGTGATGATTTATGCTCGACCACAATGTATCGCAGTTCGCGAAGAATAGGTTACCACTGACCCGGAGATCAAGGTTGGGAGCCACCGCTTGTGGCATGTTTCCCACTCCTCACGGTCACCGTCGATGGCACGCACATTCCCGTTCCATCAGACAGCACTGACATGAGCATGAGCTAAATTGGGTTCAACGGGGTTGGGGCCGGCAAGGTGACGACCACCAGTGTTTCCTGTTTCTTTCTTAATGGAAAGATCGCAGCAAAAGGAAGGTAGTCTGAAATGAATAAGGGAACCAAGGATGAGAATGGAGAAAAAAAGGAAATGAGGTGTTACGGACAACGGGATTTGATCAAATGATGTTGTGTGCCTGCCCAGTCAGTGTTTGAATGTTCCGCTGGATGCCTTCCTGTTCCTGTCAGTCCTCAGGTGATTGACACGTCTGCCATTGAGGTACCAAGTGCTGGTGGAATGTGGTGCGTGCGCGAAACGTCGTTAGTATAGCATAGAATCCAGACTTGCAGTTGGTAAAACGGGTATAGGAGACAGCGAAGTTTTCTATCACCACTCGGAACTTCAAAACTGTCACTTGTCCAACATTTCACCAGGAACACGGAAATGAGTGCGGCGACCCATGTGTCCCGCAGCCAAGTGATTCTAGATTCGTCTTACTAGGCCCTGGGTTGCGGTAGACGTGATGCGCAACTGTTGGACTGGCCAATTGTCGGTAGTTTAGTATTTGATTTATAAACATCCGAGTCCAGGACCATGAGGTGGGATGTCATGTATGGACTCTCGTCTGGAATGGATCAGTGACCGTGGAACTGACCGTTGGACAACAGCGCGCATGATAGAGCTCCAGGCCTTCTACTAACAATGGTACCGCAGTTCGAAGCCAGTATGCTCAAGCCATCATTGTTGGCCCGGGACAACCCTTGACGGAATTTCCCTGTTTAGAGCGCAGTATCAATCGGCGAACACGCACTGGCAGCACCACAAGCTAAGGGTTTGAAATGCAGAAAGAAGTAAGTCGATGACGATCCGGAGTAAAATTCTCCATGGTAACTTCAGGGTATGGTCGTCCACGACCGCAATGATTCTATTTGACAAAGACTGTTGGGACGACCAGAAGGCGACCAACTAAAGGAATGTAAGGAACTCCAGTCGGGTGGTACGACACCGGGGGAAAGACGTAAACATAATGTCCGGATAAGGAAAGGTAATGCGTCGGACCTACGGGCTGAATCTCCAACAAAGACAACAACTGCGGTAGCATTGCTGACTCATTGTGAGTTATCATAGAAGTCGGCACGATCTCCTGAGTATGTAAGGGACTGAGGGGGAGAAACAGAGGGTAGGGCTGTACCAATATGCATCGTAAGCCTGACACTCGGAATTGTTGATCCATTACCCGACAACAGACCTCAAGCATCACTGGCAGGTATCGACTCGGAACAACTCACGATCAACAATAAGGGCCATGATACGATCAGATTGGTTGGTTGGGCTACTCTGGCAACATACACGATAAACAGAAACACATAATCCCCGCCATTCCACGAACACCCTTCCACCTAATCACACACTAAGACACATCCTTGGTGGGAACCGAGAACAAAAGCCGCTTCAGAGAGAACACGTGTTTGTTGGGGGTTTAGTGCTTGCAGTCACCGCACTTGCAGGTGCAACTAAATTGAGGAAATCCAGGTTATTGGCGACCCTCGTTTGGTAGGCAAAGAAACGGAGACGTACGTAGACTGGCAGTTGCAGGATTGGGAGCCAGAGCAGCACGCCTCGTTGACGGGGATGGAGATGATCTACAACATCGCCGCCACACATATTCATCAGCTATCACATTCACGACGCGCATAGGAAAGCAGGCAATCACTCACGGTCTGCATGATAATGTTGTGAGGATAGGACGAATTGCTTGGATGTGAATAGACTGGAGAATGAGGACGTCTAGAGGTAGAGAGGGGGGATTTTATACCTCTCGCAGACCCCCAATTTGGTGTTGTTTACGACCCTCCTGTAAAGACGATATCTTGTTGTCCAAGTATGTTCGGTCGCACATCTCTCGCTCCAAGATGATCACATTCTCATCTAACACCAATCAAAGACAGTTCATGGAACCTTACGGTATCGAACCTAACCTACCGGGAATTCGAATGGTCATAAGTACTTCCCCACACAGATTTATATCTGTCACGAATACACGCCACGGCTTCCTGCCATGGCCATGTCTAGAAGGAGCGTGCCAGTGGAGTAGGTTGCTACCTTGTTCCGTTGTCTGGCCCAAACATGCGCATATGAATATGGCTACATTGTACGATACGATCATTTGGGCGCATCGGATTAATCGGAAAGGTAGCTTCTTATTTAGACAGCTCACCTGATACATGCGTGAGAGGACAGAGTGATGAGGCGCTATCGGTGATGGAGTCTTCATCACATCCCAGGACAGAAACGATGCTCGGAGAAGGCGAGCGACCCAAAGCGCTGGTGAGATATTTCGAACTTGAACTGGCTTGAGTCTAAGCGTAGCAGAGGTGCCAGTCTCAAAGGTCTGGAGAAGCCATCGATTAGAAGGTATGAGCTTCGGTTTTGGAAGGATCATCCCGACGTGCACCTTGAGCCCCACCACTGAGTCAGTGGCCAGTGGTTCAAGTCGATTCGAGGGTGGAGAAAAACCAGAAACCTCTTGGTTTATGTAAGGTGCATGTTCGGAGTACCTTCGCAGTCGACAGTTCGCGAGATGGTTGACTCTATGGTCGAAGTCACCCCAAGTTTCGCAGGCTATGTATCACATATTTTCGGACTTTAGTGGATATGCCAATGACTACCCCCGCAGGTGCTAGCGCGTGACATTGAAATCCCAGACTCTTCCAAGGCTGTCAGTCTTCCCACAACAAAATCGCAATACAGACGTTGCTCGCGAAAAAGGCATGGAACAACCCTCGTACTTGGACGATATACACGGTCAGACGATCAGATTGGTCGAGCCACTCCGACAGGCAACAGTAATGTACACCATACACAGAAATACTGAATTGCCTACTTGCTCGCAGTCATGATACAACGCACGAATACAAAACACGACAGGACGTTTGGTTCTTAGGATTTAGTGCTTGCAGTCGCTGCACTTGCAGGTGCAACTAGATAGGGAGGGTGATCAACGACATTGTTCACGGGTAAGCAAGGAAACAAAGAGGTACGTAGTCTGGCAGCTGCAAGCCGTGCTGCCAGAGCAGCACGCCTCGTTAACAGGGATAGAGATGATCTGCAATATCACGGCCAAACGTGACCATCAGCCATCAGGTCGACAGCGTAAGAAGACAGGCCATCACTCACAGTCTGCATAATGCTATTGTGAGGAGGATTTGCTTGGTTGTGAATCGACTAGAGAATGAGGACGTCCAAGTGGAGAACAGAGAGATTTTATACCTCTCGGAGACACCAATTTGGTGTTATTTACGAGGCGGGTATATCTCTCGCTGCCACAATTGTAAGTCTTGTTCTCAGCACAATCCAAAACGGGACGGGGTTGATACAGGAATTAGATGTCGCTATGGTTTCGTTCTTGATGGAATGAGGAATATGACTAGAGTAGACAACTATAATGGTGAGAACGACGATCTTGCATGCGTGCCCGGTTAGCCCGTCATTCCAATAGCCATTCCAATGAAACTCCGACCGCATTAGATGCGTCTATGTACAGCCATTTCCGTCCGGACCTTGTGGTGACTTGTTCACACAGGACCATACCTGCCCATTCTGTAATGCTGATGACAGATGGGGTCCCTGCAGGAAACCTTGCTGCACCGAACCTAAGCTTCCTGAAGTGGGGCAAACGTACGGGTGTCAACAAGCACAGTTGCATGCCAATTGCGCGGCATCGAAAGTAGCTGGGCTGTAGGGGTCAGAGCCGTTCCACCAAGCACTCAGGGAAGTGGACCCAGCGCCAGTTCCCGCTCGCTCGCTTGGTTGCACCAGAAATACATGAATTGTGAACTTTGGCTGGTGGTACTCACCTATATACATTCTCACCATCGTTATTCAAATAGCGGTGCATGGCCCAAAGAAAGATAGCACATGTGCTGTCATTTCGGCATGTGACTCCAAATCGAGCGAGGCGCAACGTTGTCATACATGGCAACCTGTAAGGCTCAGAGAAACTCTTCTGGACCTTAAATCCCAGGATCTCGCGCAATGATGTCCCGAGTGGAGTTTCTGGTGGAAACAGATCGAGTCGGGTCCCCCAATGAAAGGTCTGCGTCATGCGGACGATAAGCGGTAGGCTTCGATATTCTTGTGGCTGTTCGCGTCCTGCGGTGGATGATAGTTGCGGCGTAATGTGACAATATACTGAAGGTAGTGGAGCGGCCCATCAGAATGCCGCCCTCATGTGGCAGGCCGGTAGCCGTGGGACACCGTCGTCACGGCGTCGTGCCATCGCGAGCGTCGATTAGACATGCACTAGTGGCACCACACGGCTTGCCCTAAATAGCAAGCGTGCCGTTTGCACCCGTGCGTGGTCGTCCTAGATGGGTTGGGAAGAAACGATCACTTCCCACCCACTGACACAGTACGGGAAATACATGTTCGATGACTCGATAGTAGACCAAGGCGAGTGACAATCCAAGGGGAGACCACGGCAAGATGTTCGGGACGCGTCTCCCGCATTCCTAGAGTCGGAGTAGCCTGCAGTAGCTGCAGGGCACTAGAGTCGTGTAGTAGATGCAGACACCTACAAACTGAAACATGCACGGTGCACCATCGACCCTGAGTAGATTCACGGTCCTGGTCGTCCCAAGAGGAAGGGAAAGACTGGAACAAACGTCCCAGCGTGTCTGGGAAAGAAACGAATGTCAAAACACGTCCGAGACGCTTCGTTATAAAGTTGGTGCGCCCGCGTACCCTCCCAGTCATCATGGCAAGGTAATCCAATAGCCGAGTTGCCTCGGAGACAGTAATCAGCGTTTGACCAGCGGTGTACCCTCCCAGTCATCACCCTCTCAGTCGTCCTTCCATTTGGTAGGTACTAACTTAGATGAATCAATAATGTGTGGATTTCCTGATGAAACGCCTCTCTGAGATCCAAAGGGATCTCTCCCAGGAGCTGACAAAGTTTGTGCGAAGCTTCAAGCTGTGTTAGATGGCACCACTCTTGCAAGTATGTACGGGTCGTCGACGTGGGTCGTCACCGAACTTATTCCCCCAAAACATCTGTTTGTTTATTCCGAGTCGCTTCGCCTGTTTCTCACACTCAATCTGACTCGAAAACGAACATCATGA
Source organism: Porphyrellus cyaneotinctus (assembly GCA_038091315.1). Classification (NCBI taxonomy): domain Eukaryota; kingdom Fungi; phylum Basidiomycota; class Agaricomycetes; order Boletales; family Boletaceae; genus Porphyrellus; species Porphyrellus cyaneotinctus. Next base: position 10,353 of record JBBPOF010000402.1, on the reverse strand, counting down.
CTCCCTGGAAGCCTATGGCACAACATTACAAGCCTTCCAAGGCGAACCTCCGAGCGTCCTGATTTTTCGGAATGCGCGTTTTCTAAACAAGATCGAATGTATGCTCTCGTGGATTGATTCTGCGGCGGCCACCAGTGCACACGAGTGACTCGTCAGACTGGAGACATGTGGAACGCATCAAGTTCGTAGTTCTTTCATGAGCATGAGATGGTTGGGCTGACGTGTTGACCTCGGACTGGTCCTACTTGCGCGGGATATATAGCTCCGCCTTCCGAGTTTTTCCAGCTTCCTCGAGCTACCTTGGTGGAACTCGTATACCGATGCGTGGCGTCTGAAAGCCTGACTAAGATGTTAATTACCAATGTTTCAGGCATCTTTGAGCATCCCATAGACCCGGAGTGAGTGGAATCACATCTAGACTCTGTAGGTCCCCTTCAGATCGAGATATGCCGCGATACGCAGACCGCAGGAAAGCCGAACAGCCGCCTCCAAGAGGTCCGGAACACCGTCTTCCTGATATCATTCGGAGTGGCATGAACACGTGCAAACGCCACATCACCCACTTTCGTGATTTGTTTATCGATAGCGATATGTAACCTCATAGGTTCAGACTCAGAAGTCAGGAGGTTCGTTTCTTTGCACGTCTGAGTCTGGAAGGACTCCCACTTTCAATCCACCCTTTGAGCCATTAGCCACAGATATTCCGATCCACGTAGCTTACAGCCGAACTCTCCAGCATGTCGCGGCAGAGTCGTCGTCCTGCGGTCAACCAGCATTTGACGGGTATGGCTAATAATCGAACCGGAAGGTATTATTCTTTGACGTTTTGATACTCGAACTGAAAGCTAATGGTCGATGATGCAGACGTGTCGAACGGAAGGAACATGTTCGCAAGGATATCACGGGCTCCGAGTGAGCTACATCAGGTTTAGAAATTAAAATCGACATGAACGTCCAAATTGCAGGGATTCGCGTCCTATCGCTGTTCTTCGAGGGTTGGATAAGTCTGGTTCAAATCAAATCAAGGAATACTGGTCATCGTATGCATGTCCTCGTCCATTCGTGCTCGATCTGACAACTTATTTACTAGATTGCTCGGCGGTCTGTCTCCACCAACGCGATCAAATATCTCCGAGGATGGACTGTTGAGGTGAGTGATATTTTATCCACCTCCCAGCTACGGAGTCTGACGAAACCACTTCTCAGTGATGATACCCTTCGAAACATTTTGAAAGCGGAGATCCGTGCTCATGTCGGCGGCGCCTTTCCTGAGCGAGTCATAAAGCTGCCTGAGATGGAGCTGATGCGAAGACATGAAGTCATTGACTATATTATCCAGAGCGACCAGACAACGAGGGATTCATTCACCGAATGGTCAAGGACCACGCATGGGCATGGGACCTGGGACTTCAATGCGGCCATAACTGCATTTGTGAAGGACACAACAAAGTTCGCTTATCTATCCCATATATGGGAACAGGGCGAAGTGCTCTACCAGAGCTTCAGCCAAGATCGCGATGCCTCACCCGGATACAGGAAGTTGCTGGAGTTCTGTAGGATCGCTCACGAGGTATATGGTGTCGAGTTCGCTTGGTGTGACTCACTCTGCATCGACTCGACCAAGTCTATGGAGACTAGAGAGGCTGTCCGTTCCATGTTCATGTGGTGTCGCGAATCATTCATTTGCATCGTCTACCTTGCGGGAACAAATACTCTCCTTGACTTTCCGTTCGACCGGTGGTTCACACGAGCTTGGACTCTGCAGGAGCTCCTGGCGCCTCCGCAAATTAAATTCTACAACAGAAACTGGCAGCCACTCACCGATTTTCGCAGCGACAAGCTAGATCCTCGCGGCATCGATGAAGAGTACGTCCGTCAGGTAGAACTGCTTGGCCATGGGATCTCAATCGCAACTGGAATCCCTCTCCGTCACATCTATCGTTTCCAACCTGGACTCCGCGACCCGCCCTTTCCAGAGCGTATGAAATGGCTCTCGCGAAGGACTTCCACGAAGTCGGAGGATATGGTATACTCGATGTTGGGAATTTTGGGCGTCAGTATGGCTCCCGATTATGGAGAAGGTCTTGAACGTGCATTCTTTCGGCTGTTCCAGGCAGTTCTCGAAGTGGATTGGTCTCCCAGTTGGTTCCTATGGGGAGGAAAACCTATCTCAACCAACGTCCACCCTTCAAGGATGATCCCTACTTCCCCCACATGTTATTCGTCTTGGGATCTGGAGTGCGACCCCTTCAACGATATAACCCGGCCTCTACGGTGGGATCAACAAAACACGGGAAAGAGGGGGCCAATTGCCCTCACAAACACTGGCTTGCCGATTGAAGTGTTGGTTGTCCCCGCGAGAGTGGCTCATCGCGTTCATGTTGTCCACACCATCTTCACGACCCAAGTGGCTGACGTCACCTGCCCCGTGTCTGATGATACTGTTACCGTGGCTGTCCCAGGCAGCGCCAAGCTCCCTGTCAACCTAAAGGAGCAGTTTGCGCTCGGGATTCTCGACCATGACTTCTCACGTCAACACAGCCCACGACGTATATACGCCATTCTGCTGCGCAGGTGTCACGGACTAGCTCCATCTGCGGAAAAGGAGACGGTATGGCAGTGTGGAGAGTGGGAGAGATGGGAAACGGGGAAGATAATCACCTTTGGTCTCAAAGACGAGTTTTGCAGGATGAACGTGGATGAATGGAAGAGGGTCGAGATACTCAGGTCTGAGGTGGGATGGGAAGAACAGGATATCGTCTGCAACCCTGAGATAGAGTTTCGTTCTTTGCTCTTGTAGAGAGTAAAGCACTGCGCAGTTGCTTTTGTTCGGTTGTAACATGTTTTCTCTTCTTTGTCATCACCCAATGTTTCCACATGTATGTCAATGGTCAAGACAACAACGTAGATAATGACTACATCTACAGGGAGTGCTGAGACAGTTCTGGTAAGAAGTGTCTTCCATCATTCAACGATCGAGAGCGCTCTGTGGCCCAGACACAATGGGATTGACACACTCGGAATCAACAGAATCAGGAACAGTGCATCCGCTCACTGCACAGAATGCCTACCTATTGTTAAGATACGCAATGAATCACCAAACGACCACTGATCAGCGTTGTGCAGTGTGCACGTATCCTTCGCGGACCATTTAAATTTCACAGCCCTGGCACGCGACCGTGGCAAGTACTTCCGAAGCGATGCAAGGATGCTCTTGCAAACAAAAACGCGTGGGTTCAGGGCTAGCTTATTTGTTCCAACTTCGTTCCCCGCCATCTTCCCCTGTCGATCCAGCCTTCGAACCACCTGTGACGCAGTTCGCCCTGAGGTTTCAGCGCTGAGCTTCCAGCGTGTTGCAAATCTTTTGTAATCGATCAGGATCCAGTACTGGATATGTCTACACTCTCGCAACCGCGGTACGGCTCCCTGGTGGTTGATAACCTGACTAGATGTTAACGGATAACGTTGTAGGGCTCTGCAGCGCCGTGGATTCGCTTCCCAGGACCTCATAGACTCGCAGTGAGTGGACCAATCCCACACGGGCCCCGCAATTCACGTCAAGGTCGAATTCGCAGGAATCTGCAGCCTATCGCTGTTCATCAAGACTTGGACGAGTCAAAATGCCTTGAAATCGAGCAATTTTGGTCGTCGTATGCATATTGGCATTCATCCATGGCTCAATCTGACAACACGCTAGACTTGACTTATCCGAGTCCTCAGGTCTTGCGTCCCCACAAATTCAGTCAAACATTCCCGAGGTCCCATCAATCAGGTGGGCGATATACATCTACATTCCAGCCACATCTAATGAAAACGCGCTCCCTCAGCGACGATACCATTGTTGACACTTTGAAAGCGAAGATTCGTTCCCATATCTTCAGCGTTTTTCCTTTGCGGGTCATGAGGTTGCCGGGAATGAAGCTCATGGAAAGAAGTGACGTTGCAGAATACATTATCCAAAACAAACTCAAGAACCTCACGGAAAAAATTAAGTACGGATCGTACCACTCTCTAGAAGAGGCCGTCTCTGCCATGGTCAAGGATGTGGCAAAATTTGCCGTTTTGTCACATATGTGGGGACCGGATGAACCCAATCACGAGGACTTTCTCAGGGAACCCAATATTACCGCTTCTCAGAAATACAAGAAGCTGCGGGAGTTTTGTGGGATTGCTCACAGGGAGTATGGCGTTGGCTTCGCTTGGGCTGACACGGTCTGCATTAATAAGCTCAGCAGTTCTGAGCTTGACGAGTCTATCCGCTCCATGTTCATCTGGTACCGCGAATCATCCATCTGCATCATCTATCTTGCTGAAACTGATACCTTCTTGGACTTTCCTTCTGACAAGTGGTTCACGCGAGGTTGGACTCTGCAAGAGCTACTAGCGTCATTGCGAATTAAATTCTACAATAAAAGATGGAAGCCACTCACCAGTCTTCGCAGCGACAAGCTAGGCTTCCGTGGGGAGGTAGCTCACACGTCCGATGGTGAAGGAAAGCATGCTCTCCAATCAAGACTACTCCACAAAGGGATCCTTGCGGCGACCGGAATCCCTATGAATCACATCTGCGACTTCCAACCTGGGCTCAGAAACCCAGCATTTCCGGAGCGTATGGAGTGGGTCGCGCGAAGGAGGACTACGAAACCGGAGGATATGTCGTATTCGATGATGGGAGTGTTGGGTGTCAGCATCCCCGTCGCTTATGGAGAGGGAATGGAGCGTGCTTTCTACCGGCTGTTCCGGGCAGCACTCGAGGTGGATTGGTCCCCTAGCTGGTTTTCGTGGGGAGGAAAGCCTATCCCGCTCAACATCCACCCTTCGAGGATGATCCCTTCTTCCCCCGCATGCTATTCGTCTCGGCGCAAACCCCTCGAAGACGAAGCCCAAGCTTCTCGGATGGTTCAAGAAGACTCGCCCCAAAAGAAGGCCATTGCGCTCGCAAATACCGGTTTACCGATCGAAGTATTAGTGGTACCCGCCAAAGTGACCATCATCGGCCGCGTCACTTCTGACCGTGACAAAGATACCTCTATCACCATCGCCTGCCCTTTATTCGACCACACCATCAAGACTGACATTCCTGGAATCAGCCTCAGTTCTTCCTCGCATGAGTTCGCGCTCGGGATCCTCCATGATTACACGCGAGCCCCGCGGCGTGTGTACGCCATCTTGCTCCGCAGAGACTGTCGGGGTTCACCTCCCCTCCGGACAGAGTGGGAGAAATGGGAGACGAGGGACATAATCTCCTTTGATCTCAACGACAGTTTTTACGGCATGGAGATGGATGCTTGGACTAGGGTGAACATATCCAGCGCAAGAGTCGGATGGAAGGAACGGGGAGTTGACTACAAGCCTAGGGTAGAGCTTGTGACTCTGTGCTTGTAATTTGCATGCAGCTCACCTACTTTGTTACTCGAAGATCGATACCATGAGATGACGTGGTGCCCTCACTCAGGTAGGTACTCGCGGGGGAGATACTTCCGCCCCACATTCTAACAGCTTCCTCTTGGTTCGAGTTCCTTGCCGGACGCATATCAATGCAGTCTGACAGATGTGCCGTGGCACACCGCATTCCTAGGTTACCGGTGAATGTGTTTTTCTCTGCTCGAAAGCATACTGGCAATGGCCGAAACTGGCACACTCCCTTGACAGGGTTGATGTTGATCAGCAAACTTCGTGGAATCCTCGTCTGACGGTATTTCTCTGGGATCTCGCGCTAGTTTGCATTACATATATCTACTGTACACCATGACATTGACGTGCCTGCACTGTAGAGATCCTCCGGTCAACGCTCTTACGCAGCTTCTTCTATAGCTGGTCATCGCGGGAAGCTTTCCAAGCAACATAATACAGGGGAAGCCCGTCAATCAATCCTGGCTTCTTTTGCTGCCAGCCCAAGAGGGACTTGGCAAGATAAGGCCGAACGACGACCGTGGACGCTAGAGCATCCTCGAATGCTTTTTTCAATTCAACGACCATCAGTATGAAGCCAAGCTCGCAAGACAATCGCAACACACGATTTGTCGGTTCGATCCATCCATATGGCCCCGTGGCACCAGAGACCTCGATCAACCTCCGAAGGAATTCTTCGACGGACTCTGTGGTGTCGTTACTGGCATCTATCGCAAGACCACCGAGGATGGGCGCCTTTTCGACTGCCCGGACGTAAATATCCGCCAGATCATCGGTATGAATGAGCGAAAACCGCGCTCCAGGTTTTCCGTACCAAGCAACATGGCGACCAGACGCGGCAGCCTCGAACACGGAATCAAAGTGGGAGGCACTCCTGCCGTAGAGTCCTGTAGGCCGTATCACGATCCCGTTCACGCGGGTGTCTGTGAGGATAGCTTGTTCGATAGCGGGACGCCACGCGACGAGTGGAAGGGGGTTCAAGAGTGGCGTCGTGTCTGAGACGGTGTCTTCCGTGCTTGCACCATGGATCCACGTATCAGAGGTGTAGATGTAGGAGATCTTGGGAGACCTGATGGCAATACGGGTGGATTGGGCGACATCAGCAACGGCGTTGAGGATGGTGAGTGCGACTGTGCGCAGATCGACGGTGCCTCCCAAAGCTTCAATGACGACATCGATGGTAGGAATCAGATGGTCCCACTTTTGTGTGTCTGTGGGGTCTCCGACGATCGGGAAGACTAAAAAGGTACAGTAAGTGGAAATTAATCACTAGAAAGACGAGGAAATGCCCGAGTGGAAACACACTCTCGTCGACTGCCAGTCGTTTGGCTTTCGTTTCGGAACGGGTGACGCCATATACGATGTGTCCTGCTCTGCTGAGCGCCTGAGCGACGGGGAAACCGATGAATCCGGAAGCTCTGGATGTCGGTGAGTTTTGATCGCTGCTCAATATACTGGCTCTTACTCACCCGAAAACGAGTATTTTCATCTTGGTTGGTACTTCGGTGTTAAGGGACTAAAGGCTCTGGAACGAAGCGCCCCCCACGGGCCTCAGTGACTCCATGGCTTACTATATGTTGTCATGGTGAGAGCGCTGACCGATTTATCTTAAGCGCTATTCTTTCCACTAGTATACTGGCATGTGAAGGAACCAAGCTCTAGCTCTGCATCAACAAATTGGGACGGCGTCAGCGAGCCATACCTCAACCCCTCTCGATTCGGTTAGGAGAGGCTCCGCTTATACTAGCACTTCTTCAAATGGTCCACAAGAGAGTCGCCAAGCCATATACTGCAGTTTACCTCACTGAGGCTCCAAGCTACGTTGTGCATCGCAGCGTACCAAAAAATTTCGATCTTGCTGAACTGGCCGATCGACGCGAAACTCAGCTCTCCAGCGAGTTCCGAATATGTCAACCCTTGTTCGATCTCTCAGTGCTGGTTGAATTATATATTCCACTAGTATACACAGTAACGGTGCCGTCACAGATACACTCGCACTAGGTAGACAGCACCTATTTCTGCTTTGTTGTGAAGAGGTTCTCCTTTGGCTGTCCACCACGGGAGGCTTTCCAAGCGGCATAGTACAGAGCGAGCCCATCCGTCAACCCTGGCTTCTTTTGCTGCCAATCCAAGAGGGACTTGGCAAGGTAAGGCCGAACGAGAACTGTGGCTGCTAGAGCCTCCTGCAGCGCTATCGCGGTCAGACAGTCATCAGTACAAACCGATCTCGTAGACAAGGTCGACGCACGAGTTGTAGGTTCTATCCACCCATGTGGTCCCTTGGCACCTGAGACCTGGACCAGTTTCTGAAGGAAATTATCTGCGGATTCTGTGGTATCATTGCTGGCGTCTATGGCAATCCCGCCGAGGATGGGTGCCTTTTCGACAGCCCGGACGTAGATGTCCGCGAGATCATCGGTGTGGATGAGCGAGAACCGTATTCCGGGCTTTCCATACCATGCAACCTGGCCACCCGCCTCGGCTGCTTCAAACACCGACTCCAACACGGGGGCACTCTTGCCGTAAACAATCGAAGGCCGGATCACGATCCCGTTAACACGAGCGTCTTTGAGGATGGCTTGTTCGACGGCAGGACGCCATGCGGCAAATGGGATGGGATTCAAGAGTGGCGTCGTGTCAGAGACGACGTCTTCCATGTTTGCGCCGTGGACCCAGGTACCGGAGGTATAGATGTAGGATATTTTGGGCGAGCTGATGGCCGGACGGGTAGACTCGGCGATGTCGGCGACGGCGTTAAGGAAGGTCAAACCAACGGTGCTCAGATCGATGGTGCCTCCAAGGGCTTCGATGACAACATCGATGGTGGGAATCAGATGGGCCCACGTTTGTGTGTCTGCTGGATTTCCGATGATCGGGAAGACTGGAAGGGTGCACGTCAGTGCGTTGCTCAATATTCAATATTCAAGAACAAGGGGAAGGTGGAAGCGCGAACATACTCTCGTCGACAGCCAGTTGTTTGGCTTTCGTTTCAGAACGGGTGACGCCGTACACGATGTGTCCCGCTCTGCTGAGTGCCTGAGCGACGGGGAAACCAATGGAACCAGATGCTCTGCAGGGCACGTGAGTTTTGACCGCTGCTCGCTGCACTGGCTGTTAACTCACCCAAAAATGAGTACTTTCATGTCGGAAGGTATGTATGACAGTGCAGAGGGAGGTATGAAGACTCTAGAGCAGAGCATCATTGGTTTATTATATACCGCTATCCCTAAACCATGCTTGGTAATGGCCCAGGTGTGAGCGGGCTGACTGATACATCTATTCCTGCTTCGACGACATGGTAATGTTTCGAAGATCTCGTCCAGGATGCACAGAAAGTTACAAATTACAAAGCCGGTCTTGCCGGACCTCGTCAAAAAGAAGGGTGACTTACTAATTAGCTTACGCGGATGTTCTAGAAAAAGAAGATGTTGACGACAGACTCGAATGGGTCAATCGATGATCATTGGGTGACTTCCAGCCGGCTAGAGAAATACGGACGGTTGCTCAGTTGACCTCGGGTAATTTTGGAGACCATTTTCTGTAAATCCGATAACCACCGCACAAAATTTACAGACACCACCGAGCGCTATCGCCTTGTCGCCGCGAAGTCTGGGTTACAGAGGGAAAACTTGTCTAAAATCCGCATAAATGGTTGGCGAATAGTTATCAGAGGATTCAGAGCACACGAATGACACTCGCGAATTGTCCTATGGCCGAGACCGGGCGAATCGGAAAATCCGCGAAAGAATGAGGATGCAGGTGAGGATGAAGGAAGGGTAGTAGCGGTTTTGTCACAGTGGGTGGTCATGTTGAAGTTGTTGGCAGGGTTCTTCCTCCCAGTGATGTTTTACAGACCGACCGAAAAAGGATCCTGGCTTGTCCTCTAAGCGAGCTGTAAGCGAGCCAAAAACGGAAGGAACAGCTGAAATTTACAGACGTTTACTGAGGTAAGTACCACAGATTGCATAGCCCAGTTATTTAAGCAGGGTAAATTTGGAGTTGAGGCCTAGTTGGAAACCCTGCGGGTTTCGCCTGGCCGGACACATTCATATATTTACTTCTGATCTTTTGATCCCAGATGAGGGAGTGTATCACACAGATCTCCCAATCGGAAACATTCGAAACGGCTTTTGTAGCCTTGCCGACACTTGATTTTGTGTTGGCCGCCGCTACCAGAATGCTAGATATGGGGTTGTCGTCAAGTATGTCGTGGAAGAATGGCGAGGTGAGGTCAATCTCAGTTCGACCGCCAATGGTGAAACCATTCCGCGTGGTGTGTCCACTTGTACCACAGGATTGTCGGGTTTTATTCAACGGGTTCGATGATCCGCCAAGCCGATATCATCATTCTCGGAATCTGATGATTCCACCTGAGGATCAAAGGGACGAGCAGTGGTCTCATCCGAGATGATTTCACCAATATTCAAGCTTATTTTACACCGCAGTGAATTAATTTACGACGTGCTATGATAAGTCAGACAAAAGATGAGGTCATGCCAGGACTCGAACCTGGGTTTTGGGAAGATGGCATCAGAATCCCAAGTGATAACCGCTACACTACAAGACCATCAGTGGCATTGAGCTCTGATCCTCTACTGACAGCCAGTAGATTCTGGGGCCTGGATCAGTCCGAACAAGAGCATACCGAAGGGTCTGGATGACTACTAAAGTACTGACGACGAGGTCGAGCCATACGACATCCTACTCAATAATGATCGTATTGACGTACTCGGTTGACCTGAGCCGAACCATGCAGCCTCGCATAGCGTGAGACTGCGCACCACCACGTCCTTTCCATCCTCGCTGGGCATACCCACAGGCAGAACGATCCCCTCAAATGGCTTTGAACAAGAGACCAACGTCTTCTTCGAAGCCCAAGTTGAAGAAGGATGCAGGAACACGTGATCACGACGCGTCACTGAGTCCCCCGCGCGTTTTGGC
>JBBPOF010000401.1:0-25759 GCA_038091315.1 Porphyrellus cyaneotinctus | reverse complement strand
AAATTAGTACTATACTTTTTGTTTGTGTTCGCCACTAGTCTACCCTTTCAAGCAAATGACCCATAGGTGAAACCCACCATGGGTACACCCATGGGTCGAATTTTTCAAACCCATGTGAAAACCCACATCCACAATGTGGGTGTGGGTGAAGTGGTGGGTGTGGGTGTGGGTATGACCTTGGACACCCATGGGTTCACCCATGACAGTCCCTACCATGAAGTTGTTGAAATTGTTGAAGGAGGTGTGTGTGAGGAAGAAGTGGATGCACTTTCCCATTTGCATTGTAAGTGTCAGCAACAATTTGATCCAACACGTCTTTGGCAGTACTGGAGTGCATGGGCCACGTCTGAATTGGATCATTGGTTGGGTACTCTTTGTTGGAGTCTCTTGTATATATAGTTGCATATCTATATCAGTACTCAGTTCCTTCGCATGTCACGTGTCAGCATGGAGCACGTGAGCAACATCATGTGTAAGGTCACATGGACAGTTAAGGAGGTCCCAATTCCATACAAACAAAGACCTTGCAAGCAAGGTAATTAGCTATCTTAGAGCTCATTCAGTATGCTGCCAACAAGTAGGATGGGGTAGTAGCTGAAGTAGCCAAGCTAGCTGACTGCCACCAGCACAGCACTGGAGTTCCCACTCAGTGGACAGCATGTCACACAGCATGTCAGCACAGCAGTTCATCAGCAAAACACTCCTATTTCTACAGATAGGTCCCCCTCTGTACAGACATCTACAGTAATGGGCAGGATTAAAAAAGTGCAAACCAGCACTTCATCTAGTGATACAGTGTTTGAAAGTGCATTGTTCATGTAGGTCCAACTGTTGAAAAGGCTCAAGGTGAATAAAATTTTTACAATGCTGTACAGCACTGTACAGCACTGTAAAATAGGAACTATCTGTAGAAATCAGAGTGTTTTGCTGATGAGTCCTGAATCTTTGGGGCTTGAACCTTGACATACACCACATCAACATATGTTTCCCCTCTACCATCATATCAGCTTATACCAGGCCTGCCAACTTCTCCTTGGATTCAACACACTCATTGTCCTTTACTGTATCAAGACACTCCAGATCATAAGTGGAAAGAAGACCCATATTCACTGGTTGTTAGAAACATGATTACTATAGGGGTCCTACATCAGCAAAACAACCCTTGTGTTGATAGACCTCCACAGATCTCCACAGACACTAGAGGAAGGTAACTAGTAATACAGATCTGTACAAACAAATAGGGTCATTCAACTTTTTTTTTTTTTCAGTATTGACCCTGGCTGAAAATATCATGAATCAATCTTTATACATATATGTTCTAGCATCTGTGCAAATTCTTAGGAGTGAATTTACAGATCTGGTTGTGTAGCAAGTATAGCAAGTTTCAAGGGAAAGTTTCATTTCACTGATGTATGCTCTGTTTTGACATTAGAGTGCAAGTCCACTTAGGGGTTGACCAAGTTCAGTAATGAGGAATAAGATCTGAGGGTGAACAATGAAGTCTGGAGATGGATGGTGATGTCCAGAGGTGGATGATAATGTTTGGAAGTGGACAATGGTGTTTATGAAGTGGATGATGTAGAGAATGAGGATGGATAGGAATGTCTGAGGATGAATGTCCTGCAGACATGAGCAGAGGTCATGGTGGACTCAACTAGAGGGGCTAAGGACTGTGGCTTCAGCAACTTGAGGCAGAGCTGTTACAATTTTCCCCTTGTTGCCTGCATCTGTGTTACCCCTATCCACTCCAACTTCTATATGTAGATGCCAATGACATGCCCTTTCATCTTCTGAACTTCATTCAGTTTCCACTATTTCCTCTCTAGATGGCAAATGAATCCATACCCACAGTCCATTCCCTATTATGTTAACCTCTATTCTCTTTTCATCTAGGTCCATTCCCAAAGTAGTATGGTCCACATGCTTTTGGTTGTGGTGATGCAACCTTAGTTTTCTTTCTTATTCTAGAGTTGTGTCCATTCTCTTTTGGTTGTGGCTTATGTCACCTTTCTCATTTCATCATGGATGGACAGCACCACTCCCAAAATAGGATCTCTCATTTCCATTTTGTACTCTGCTCCCCCATATATATACCCCATTGCATGTACAATAGTTCTCTATCTAGTTCTATGCTATTCAGCCTAGTTTCTAGCACCACTCAGCCCTATCTAAGTGAGACCCACCTTCTGCCCTTTGATGCATCAATAGGTGAGACCTTCCTTCCATATGCCAATGTCTTTGGGTATGATACCATTGTTCTGTGTAGTTCCCAGCTATGAGCATGAGACCCACTGGAGATTAGTCTCAGTGTTAACAAAAGAGCTAGATCTTCTTCTATCCTTGCCATTGCACAACAGGATACCCACCCATCACCATTCATTGAATCAAATCAACCTCAACCAACTCCTTACCAACCACTCTGACTCTGATGAGGAAGCTTCTACCTCTCCTCCCAGTACCTCTTCACCTTGTAGCTGATCTTCTTCTGAATCATCCTTGAATGAGGAGTTTCATCCAACAGAAGAAATAGGAGATCATTGGTCACAACATCAAGCAGCTTTACCAAGTTCCTCCTAACCTTCTGATGGACCCCTCCTGGAATCTTTAGCTATTGCCAGTACATCCTCTTCTGCTACCCCCCACACTCACACCCCTAGAGGAGAGGTTGCTGCATCTCTTTGTGAGTACCACCCTCTACCTTTGGTCCAAGTGCCCCCACCCTGTGTTCCATGCCTCCCTCTTATTGCCCTATCATGAAAACCCCGTCCACAGCCCTAATCATCTGAAGCCATCACCTGACCTCATTAATGAGGAAGAAAAATTTGAAATAGAAGAGATCCTACACCACTGAGGAACCCCAAAATACTGCTCCTTCTTGATCTAATGGAAGGGATACACAGCTGAAGAAGACTCATGGGTTTCTGAACCTGATTTGGACCATGCCAAAGCCCTCCTGAACACTTACATATAAGTGGGCACATCCCAAGACTTTCCCTCACAACACCTGAATCTAGAAAACATCCTTCCCTATTATCACATCCACTCATATCATGGCCATCCAACCATGCATCCCCTCCATTGCTCTCCCTCCCACTGCCCACTATGCCATTGAACATGTACCGGATCATCTAGAAATCATAGAACTGCTCCTCACTGACTCTTGTCTGTCCCTTGTCACTGAACAACACCTAGATCTCCATTCCCCCCTTGACTTTCTTCCTTCAGGTGTTCAATCACACCATTTCCCTTCATCAATTCATCCAATACTCCCATGCGCCTAATGACCACCCCTCTGATGCCCATTCCACTGCCACTAATCATCTCATATGCATCAATGTTGATGAGCTTGTTTCCCTCCTCCTCTCCACCTTAGTACAACTTGGCATGTTAGACTTGTCCATTGACATTGACTCTGCCCTTTGCACTGATTGTAACTGCACCACTGTCCCCTCTTGTGTCCCCACTCCACTTCCTGTACCACCTCCAGTCACTAGAACGTCCTCTCACACCTTGACCAGCAGCTCCTCCTCCAGATCCATTCACCCTATCCAACCTAGATGACAGACACCTTTTCAATCTCCCTGTGACTGTGCTTACAGTATTGCAGAACTCATGTGACTACAAGACGACCCTATCCTCCCCATGTCCCATCCCCATTATGGTGACACATGTTATCTCTGCCACCATCTTGGTCACATGAAACGAGACTGCCATCTCTATGAATGCCCCAATTGCCATTGATGGGCCCCCAGCCACTATCAGAACCAATGCCCTAGCCACCCCCACACTCATGCTTGGCCTCCATCCACCTCTGCTTCCTCCTCTGTCTCTACATGGTTGTCTTTTGGATGCATGGTAGCTACCAACCCTGCTCCTCCAGTTGAGGATGATCTTTCCTCCCTAGTTGCTGAACCTGGATGGTCTACTCTCCCCAGTCTCATATTCTCCCCAGGATACTCTCCTGCTCCTCTACCTACCCAGTCGTTCCTGACCACTGAATCTTCCCTGACCACTTGCTCTCCATCCCCCAGCTTCAGTCTTGATGAGTCTAACTCATACAATGATTACAATGATGAAGCTATGTCTAACTTGACTGGTGAACCCATTGGACAGGAATTCTATTTTTAGGATAAGTGATGGGACACTCACCATAAACAGGGGGTAATGTTATGATACACCTTTATTTCTTTTCTTTCTCCTTTTCCTTGACTTAGCTAAGCCCTCCCTTGGACCTATCTCTATTCATCTGCGATGACTCATCCCCATTACATTGTACTCCACTTGCTTCATCATTGCTTCCTTACATCACGTTCTATTGCATTCTTTAAACGCTTAGTCAGTTCTCTTCTATGCCTGCCCTTAACCTTCTCGAGCAGTATATAGTCACCATCTTGGCCTCATGTATGCCTTAAGCTTGACCTACTCTCTTCTACATTGAATAGTAGCACTTGCCTCACTCCCTTTGTCACTCCTCTCTGAGTGGACATTCCATAGAACCTTTGAACCTTGTCCATGGTTGTTGAATATATCCCTCAGACCTTTGAACTTGCCTTGCACAAACCATCAACGCTTTGCACTATGCCTTGAGAGTCTACCTCTCCCCCTACCTGAGACAGTTGTGACACCATTGGCCCACCAGCCTTACCTCCATGATGGCAGCCTGCCCAGCAACATCAACCCCCTACTTGGCCTGATAACATCTATGGGGATACATAAACCCCCTATAGAACAGGTCAAGGACATCAAGAGCAACTCTTGCTGGCAAAAGCTAGTCAAGGACCAGCCCACAATTGTGCTGGTGACACTGCTGGTTCCTGGCGCTATGCCTCATTCCCCAACTCCTTCAGAGGTGGATGTTGAGCATCTAGTGCAGGAAGGGGGAGATGCTTTAGTATCTTTCCTCTGCAATCATGCAATTTCAGTTGTGGAAACCACTCCATCGAATTATCAGGAATGGAAATACTGTGACATTCTAAAGCTCCCTGCTGAAGAACAGAAACTCTGGCATAAAGCATGTGAGACAGAACTCCAAATGCTCAAAGACCACAAGGTTTATGAGATTGTGGATCAATCAACCCATAAGAAGGTCATTAAAAACAGATGGGTATTTGACATAAAGTCAGACAGTCATAAATGTGCCTGATTGGTTGCCAAGGGTTTCACCCAGGTACCAGGTACAGATTTTGATATCTTTTCCCCAGTAGTACATTTTGAGATAGTGCAGGCCATGCTTGCCCTCTGCACCTTAGAAGATTGGTTCATAACCAGTCTTGATGTATGCTCTGCCTACCTTTATGGTATACTGGATGAGGAATTCTATATGGAGTTTCCTGAAGGTTTTTTGCCACCTCACCTCAAAGGCAAAGTCCTATGTCTCCAACATGCCATATATGGCCTCAAACAAGCTGGTTTAGCTTGGTGGTGCACATTGGACAAATCCATGAAGAAACTAGGATTCACCTGGCTCAAATATGATGCTAGACTCTTTATCTATCACAAAGGAAATAATGTTATCCTAGCGATTATCTATGTAGACAACACCCTCTTCTGTGGACCCAACAAAGCCTTTGTAGATAAGGTCAAGGCTACATTTATGAAGAAATGGGAATGTTATGATCTTGGAGTATCCACAGAATTCCTCCAAATGAACATTTTTGTCAAGAAGGTTGAAAGTTATACATACTTAGACCAGTGCAACTATCTTGACAAGGTGATTGAGTGCTGCAGCATGCAAAATGCTAAGGCTGCACTCACACCACTACCACAGATCTTCTATCCTATGAAGAACGAATCTCCCATCAACTCTGTATTACAGATGTGCTTCTAGATGGTTATAGGATTGTTACTCTACCTTATGATCAGAACCCAATCTGACATTGTGTATGTGGTAACTCAACTTGCTTGATTGTCAGCAAACCCATCACAAGAGCACCTTGATAAAGCTCTTTATATCTGTAGCTATTTGATAGGCACCAGAGACTACTCTCTCTTGTCTATGATGGTGCAAGCAATAAAGACATCTTTGCCTGTACAGATTCTGATTGGGGTCAGGACAAGATCACTTATCACTTACAGACAGGATTCTTCCTAAAACTTGCAGATGGTGTTTTCCTTTGGAATTCACATCTTCAGAAAGTCATTGCACTTTCATCCACAGAAGCCAAGTATATTGCACTGAGTGATTGCTCTCACCAGGTCATCTGGATCAAACAGATGTTTGAGGAGTTAGGCTATCACCTTGGCCCTCTTCCGATCTGTGGTGATAATCAGAGTTTGCTCTTCATAGCACAAAACCTGGTGACTGAGAAGAGATCCAAACACATCTCCATCTGGTATCACTTCATATGCAATGCCATGATGATGTGGAAGTATGTAGGTTGAACTATAATATATCCCAGGGACTGACAATCCTGTGGATATGTTCACAAAGAACTTTAGACATGTCATGTTCGAGAAGTTCTGTTCCCAGCTTGGATTAGTTTTTTAGATAGATTACTCACCATTTTATACAATTGTGTGGACATTTTTCTTATTTCTATCTTTTTTTCCTCTCTATGCTTACAGTCTACTATCATACACTAAGTGAGGGGGGGCGTTGATATGTAGTGGACGCATTAGGCAAAGCTTACATAATCACTCTTGTAGTATTTAAGACTCATCTGAGTCTGAATATTGAAAACACTCTTGAACTCATACTATGAGGATCTCTGAGTTAATGCTTCACCACCACAAGGTTAGTAACCATTGGATTATGCTCCTCTCAACAGATGGGAGGTTCCAAACTGGAGGTATGGATGAGGGATGAAATGGAGACAGATGGTTGGGCTGCTGGTGTGTTTGAGTCTGGTAAGAGATGCCAGCTTTCTGCCAGTAATTCCGAATGGTCATTATATCCACTTCATTCCATACTTCATTTGCAAGCTGCATAGCCTCCAGTTGATTGATATCATAGATTTGTGATGGAGTGGTGCCACCTTTGTAAAGATTGACTGCTTGATGAATGAACCTGGCATGGTAGTGTGCTTTGAAGCAATGGATGATACCTTGATCATTGGGTTGGATGTGTGCAGTCAGATTCAGCTCAAAGTTTTTGACACAAATGTTGGTGAGTGTATCAGGCACAATGTGCCCAGAGAAGTTGTCCTGTAAAAGAAGAATTTTCCATCCCTCCCATCTGAGTGTCATGTCCTAACATTGAAGCCACTCCTGATAGATTGAAGTGGTCATCCATGCCTTTGCATTGTGATGATAATCAAAACCCAGTTGAGCACCTGTCTTGTTCTTGAAGGCCTGAGGCTTGTGTGCCTTCCTGATACATAATGAATGGAGGGAGTTTTCTTGAACTGTCTGCATTGGCCACAAGTAGGTATGTTAATCTGGTATTTTTCCCTTTGACACCAAAGTGTTGCTTATCAGAGAGTCCTTGATTGGATGAAAAACTATTCAATTCAGCTCAGCATCTGGTTCTGTTCAAGAAATAAAGTGAACTTACCAATAGAAAAATGAAGTCTCATCACCATTGAAAACATCCTGCTGCTTGTAGCCACCCTCTTTTATCACTCCTTGGATGTGGGACCTATCCTTGGAAACAGTACTAGAGTTTGTGGAAGCAGCTTCACCATGGTGCTTCATTTGTTTCAAGCCAACCCATAACTTGTATCAATTTAGCCACCCTTCACTCAAGCTAAGCTGCTCATCTGCTGGCATGCCAACAAGGTCCAAACAAGTCTTCCATTTTTGGTAGAGAACCTCACCAGTCAGTAGCAGCTTATCAGCCATTGCCTTCAAGACCCAGAGGTATAGCATTTCAGTAACCTCTGGGTGGAGTATTTGATGGATTTTTTTCACTGAACAAGACATCCCTACACTGGCTTGATACTCTGTTCACCACCCTACCTCCTTTGTTACAACTACCTCATGTAGAAATAGGTGCAGCCTTGATAGGTCGGCCATAGAGTCAAGGGTTTGGTGGATTGGTCCAACAACCATTGACTGGTCTGACTATTGTGAAATGATAGTTGAGACACAGAGTTCTAAGGGTATCCACTTGAACAAGAGTGATAAAGGAGGATGGGCAAGACCAACTAGATTGCTAGTACAGAGGAGGTCAAGCTTAAGGAATACATGAGGCTGGATTGGTGACTATATACTATATGAGAAGGTTAAGGGCAGGCATAGAAGTGCAATGACTAAGTATAGAAGAATACAATGGAATGTGATGGAAGGAAGCAATGATGAAGCAAGTGGAGTACAACATAATGGGAATGAGTCATCATGGATGAAAAGAGATAAGTCCAATAGAAGACTTAGCTATCATTAAGTAAAAGGAAAAGAAAAGAAATATGGGCATATCATAACATTACCCTCTGTTTATGGTGAGTGTCCCATCATTCATCCTAAAAATAGAATTCCTGTCCAATGGATTCACTGGTCAGGTTAGACATGGCTTCATCATCATAATTATTATAAGAGTTGGACTCTTCAAGGCTGAAGCTGGAGGATGGAGAGTGAGTGGTGAGGGAAGACTCAGTGAATAAGGATGACTGGGTGGGGAGAGGAACTGGAGAATATCCTGGGGAGGACATGGGGCCAGGGAGAGTAGACCATCCTGGTTCAGTGGCAAGCGAGGAGAGATCATCCTTGACTGGAGGAGTGGGGTTGGTAGCTAAAGTGGATCCAAGGGATGACCATGAAGAGACGGAAGAGGATGCTGAGGTGGATAGGGGCCAGGCATGAGTGCGAGGGTGGCTAGGGCATTGGTTCTGGTAGTGGCCTGGGGCCCATTGGCAGCAATTCAGACATTCACAAAGGTGGCAGTCTCATTTCATATGGCCTAGGTGGTGTTACGCGAAACATATGCTGTACGTTGAGCGTACTCTGTTTGTCTCGAGGGAGGTACTCACGAAGAGACACAACGTCCTCGATAGAACAAAGCTACGACAAGAGACAAGTCAAGGGGTTCAAGGTCAAGGATTCCTCAAGTCAAACGAGACGAGAGGTCGAGGGAGACTTGAGAGCATACAATGAACATTAGATTGTGCAGATCAAGAATGAGGAAAGAGATACATGCAGCGTGGTATAAGTACTAGAGAACTACTGCGGATGACTAATCTATAGAACATCATAGAAAGCAGTAGAACGACTGAGTCACATACAAGTCATGATGGTTGTCAGGGGAAACGTAAGCAGTGCAAGAGAACTACTTAGAGGAGAAGGCTGTCCAAAGATGAATGAATAGACAAAAGTGCGTATCCCCTACTGGCAATAAAGAAGGAATGGCGTGGGGAGTGCATTCAAGGTAATGCAATAACACTAAAGCCGTCCGGGCTGAAGAGAAGAAGGAAGTCATCTCAACCTGGTGTTAGCATTCCAGGGAGGGCAAAGGTAGAGAAGCAAGAAGAGATAAGGAAAACGGAGGCACACATATATTGTATTGTAACATTACCCCCTTCGTATACTGGAGCCCCAGGCTCAAGTAACATACTGCCTCTACTCATCCAGAGGAGGGGGTTCTCGTTGGAGAGCTCCTAGTGAGAAGATGGATGTGGCCTGCTTGGGAGTAAGGACCACAAAAGGACAATCAACCTCTTGGTGCCCGAACGTAGCACAAGCGGAGCAAGGTACTCCAGGGCAATATTGGGATCCATGTCCCCATCGAAGGCAAATACTACATTGGGTGGTGAGACACAGATGTGACAGATGACCGGGGGCGGCACAATGACATTTGGGACAGACGTATTGGGGGCAGTCATCTCGCAGGTGCCCAAGACTGTTACAACAAAAACACTGAGTGGTGGTGGTGGCAGGGGCAGGTGGGAAGATGTTAGGAAGGACATGAGTAGCTGCTGAGAGAACCGTGTTGCCAGAAGTGTTTCGAGTATAATAGGTCCTGAAGGTATGTCAAGTGTCTTCATCGAGATGTTGGCCAATGGTGTCAGAGTCATGTGGGAAACAAATAGCCACCGGAGTGAGAGATTGTTTGACAGGAGAGGTGGGGGTGGACGGTTCAACTGCGGTGGAGGTTTCGGATAACAGGGTTGCGGGGGAGCAGGGTTGAGAAGAGATGTGGAATGCGAGGATGGGAGTGGCAGGTACGAAGGTTTCTTCCTGAGGTCTGGGAGGAGGAACGGGTAAGACGGGCGGGGATCGAGGAGGAAGGAAGTCGGTAGCTTCCATGTATCTGTCTCGTTCTTCCATGGACATGGATAAATAGATTTGTCGGAATGTGGGATAGATCACTGTGGTGGGCAATCGTTTGACAAAAGAGTGGAATCCATAAAGATGGAAAATGGTGAGAATACGACGAGGGAGGGCAGATATATGAAGTTGTAGTGGAATACCGAAGTCCGAAGGGGGGTTCGAGGGATTGGCCAGACGATGGTATTGTTCAACAGTCAGGGTCTTATGGAAAAGTTTGATGAGCTCCTGGGTGACAATGTCTTCTTCAAACAGATAAAGTTCCTCGAGGGCGTGGCAAATATGTGGTGTGGTGAGAATGGCGGCGTAAAGAATGAGAATGAAATGTAAAGGCAAAAAAACAGGACGAACAGGACGAGAACGCAATGAGGAGGTATCTGGAGAGGAGGACAAAGAGGAGGAGGAATGAGATGATGATAGGAAAGACATATTCGGGGGAGTCAAAGATGATGGATTCGATGGAGTAATAGAACATGCGCAGGGGGGTACTCACGAAGAGACGCTGCTTCCTGGGAGTTCAGTTCAAATGATGACTCGCCTTATAAGCCTTGAGTATTTCAGGGGCATGGCGGAGATTGCTTTCGGGTTCCCATGTGTTTTCCAAAGACGGATAGCCCTTCCATGCGGTTAGGTACCGGCGTTTTCCAGTGTTGCCTCTGTGACTAATGATCCGATCAACTTCATACTCTTCTTTGGCATCAATCAAGTCAGGAGGGGGTTGGGAGAAGTTGGGACCATGTGTGACAGTTTCGTGATAAGGGGATAAGAGGTTGGCATGGAATACGTCATGGATTTTCCATGTGGGTGGTAGTCGTAATCGGTAGGTGAGCGGTGATAGGACTTGAGATATCTCAAAGGGTCCATGGCATTTTGGGGCGAGTTTCCTGGAAAGGTAGTGGAGGTGTAGATTAGAAGCTTCAAGCCAAACCTTATCGCCTACTTTCCAGGGGGAGAATTTCTGTGTGGAACGTTCTGTCATGATCCATCGGGCGGTTTCATGTGCAGCCAGAGCTTCTTTTCGAGCTTCTTCAAGTTGGGAGAGTTGGTTTTTGAGAGCGGGGAGGAAGGTCTTGCCCAGGGGAGGATATGACCGGGGTTCATAACCGAGGAGTAAGGAGAAAGGGGAGACCTTGGTCAAGCTGTGTGGGGCGGAGTTATGGTGGAATTCGGCAGTGGTGATGTACTTGGTCCATTTTTGGGGGTTGTTGGAACAAAAGATACGGAGATAGGTTTCAATTTCCTGATTGGTTCGTTCGGTCTGGCCATCAGTTTGGGGGTGATAAGCGGTGGAGAGGCGGATATCGTAGTTGAGGAGTCTGGCTAGTTCCAGTGCGAAGGCAGAGGCGAACTGAGGACCTCTATCCGAGATGATAGAATCGTATAATCCGAACCGTTTGTAAACTTGTTCAAAGAAAAGTTTGGCGACTCTGGCGGCATCGATAGTTTTAGTACAAGGGCACAGAATTACCCCCTTCATAAGGCTGTGGTCAACCATGACCATCAAGGAATCAGAGCTGGCCGAGAGAGGGAGATCAGTAATGAGATCAACGGAGAGTTGGCAAAAAGGAAGCAAGGTGGTGGAGGGGATTGGAGCCAGAGGAGGGTGAGTCGGGTGAGTGTTAACCTTGTTCTGTTGGCAGATAGTGCAACCGGAGACAAAAGCGTTGACAAAGGAGGACAATCCAGGCCACCAGAAGTCATGTTTGACAATGGCCTTGGTGCAGAAACGACCCATGTGACCTGTAGAGGGAGAGGAGTGCAAGGCGTAGATGACAGAGTGGCGGGAGGATGGGGGTATGTACATACAACCTTTGAAATAAAGGTGGCCGTTGTCGAGAGTCCAGTCAGTGAGAGATGAGCGGGGGAATAATGGTGAACCTTGTTGGAGGTTGGCGATGGCATGTAAGACAAGAGGGTTGGAGGCGGAGGAAGATGAGATCTTGTGGGCGAGAGTGGTGTCCAGAGCGTTGATGACCAGGGGATCGGGACAGATGGAGGCATCCGCGTTATCGGTGGTAGTGTCGAGATGATCCTGTTGAGAGAGAGCATCCGCAGGGGCCATCTTAGATCCAGGTGTTACCTTCCAGATGATGTCAAAATCTTGGAGAAATAACGCCCAGCGAGCTTGACGATGAGAGAGTTTATGAGGGTCTTTGATATAGGAAAGATTTTTGTGATTGGTGATGACGGTGATAGGGTGATTGGTTCCCTGAAGGTAATGTCGCCATTCAGAGAGAGCTAGGATAACGGCCAGGAGTTCCCTGTCATAGATGTCATAGTTTCGTTCCACAGGAGCGAAGGTTTTCGAGAAGTAGGCACAGGGATGGGGATCGCCATTGGTGTCATCCTGCATAAGTACTGCACCAGCTGCTAAAAGGGAGGCATCGGTCATGAGGGAAAAGGGGCATGAGGTGTCGGGGATACAAAGGACAGGGGCGGAGGAGAAGATGGACTTGAGGGTATCAAACGCTTTCTGTTGGAGCAGCGTCCAAGCCCAAGGTTCATCCTTCCGGGTTAACAGGTTCAGGGGAGCGATGATGTTGGAGAAATTGGGGATGAATTTCCGATAGAAGTTGGCAAAGCCGGTGAAGGATCGTACGGCTTTGACAGAGGTGGGGGGTTTCCAGTCATGGATGGCGTTGAGTTTCTTGGTGTCCATAGCAACCCTTCCTTGCCCAATGATCATCCCGAGATACTCCATCGTTGGGACGTCAAAGGTGCACTTGGAAATCTTTAACAACAGGTTGTGTTCACAAAGATGGAGGAGGACGCGACATGTTCATTCATGATGAAGAGAAAGGGTGCCCTGGGTGCAGATGCCGAGATCATCCATATAGATTTTGAGCCAATGCTCCGCAATCATGTCGGTGAAGATGTGATTCATGAACGATTGAAAAGTTGCGGGAGCGTTGCAAAATCCGAAGAACATGACAGTGGGTTCAAATAGTCCAAGGGGAGTGATGAATGCCGCTTTCCATTGGTCCTCTTCTCTAATTCGGATGTTGTTATATCCCCATCGGATGTCAAACTTGGTAAAGAAGTTGGTGTCTTTCATGTCATCGATGAGTTCAGGGATGAGTGGTAAGGGATATCCAAAGCATCGGGTATGAGAGTTCAAATGGTGGTAGTTCTGGCATGGGCGAAGGGTTCCGTCTTTCTTGGGTATGAAAAAGAACGGGGACGCTTGGGGGGACTTGGAGGGAATGATATGTCTGGTAGCTAGATGTTCCTTGACAAATGCCTTGCAAGCAGCGAGTTCGGTGGGGTTTAAGGGGTATATCTTGGCTATCTGTGGCGTGAATGTAGGGAGAAGATTGATGGTGTGGTTGAAAGGTCTATGGGGGGGTAACTTGGTATGCATTTTCTCAGAGAAGACATTGGCGAAGTCCTGGCACCAGTCTGGAACTGGTTGTTCAGTAAGTTTCTCGGTTTGAGCGATTTGGGTGGAAATGGTGATCTTGTTGATTGCTTCACCATTATGCCACAGTTCTCGTTTACGAAGACGTTGTGATATTTTTCAATCAGCTTCAAGACCAAGCCATCGAAGGAGGTACCTTTGTGGGATATGTGGGTCATCAGGTGTAGGGGACAGTGGTTGAGGGATTTCAAGGGTATGAGCATTCCAGTTGATGTGGGGGTTCCACTTTCAAAGCCAGGGCATTCCTAGAATGATCTGTTTCTTCCCAAGGCTGAGTACCATGAGAGTCGACGTTATCAGAGAAGGAGTTATGTTGAAAAGAGGTGTGGGCCTTCCAACGTATGGTTCCTTTTGCGTTGGAGGTTCCATCGACGTTAATTGCTAAGGTGGGTTTGGGAAGACGGATGAGGGGGAAGTTGGCTTCACATAGGAGTCCAGTATCAATGAAATTCCCGGTAGCTCCACAGTCTATGAGGGTGGTGGTTTCGATGATTTTCATACTAGCACGGAGTTTGATAGGGATGTGAAGAGTTCTTTGTTTCGGCAAAGCTACTAGTACATGGGTGATGTCATGGGAAGAGGACGTCGAAACATCTTCCCGACTTAAAAATCCTCAGCTTCAAGGTTGGTTACCGCAACTTCCTCCACTGGATCTTCGTAACAGAGTTTCAGGGTTTGGAGGACTTCGGTTTCGTCCTTTCCTTGGGTCTTTAAGGTTTGGACGTATTGTTCAAGTGCGGAGAGAGGGGCGACAGTGGACTTGGGTGAGGGGGCGTCATCGGTCGAGGTAGTTTCTGTGGTTTGGACTTTCTGGGGGCAGGGAGTCGATGGTTGAGAGGTTTTGGAGAACGGCATTGGGTGGCGTTATGTCTGGGCTTTCTGCAGCGGAAGCAAAGGCCCTCTTTGAAGCATCTGGCACGTTCAGCGGGGGAGAGTTTTCGCAGGGTTACTGCGTCCACATCCATGGCGTCAGGGTCTTTGGTGGTACGAGGATTTAGGAGCGAGGGGGTTCCATGACGACCTCTTAGGGTAGCGATGCGCATCTTCTGCGCATGGAAGATCTTGGCTTGTTCAATCCACTTAGGTAAAGTAGTGGGGATGGCGGCCATGGACAAGATCATAGTGGCAATCTGTTGATTGATGCTGAGAGAGAATTGGTCAATGAGTGTGATGGGGTCGGTGATTCCTGCCTTAGCAGCAAGGTTCTGGAAGTCGGTGATGTACTTCTGGAATCCGTTGTCCATACTTCCGTTTGGAAGTTTGAACAATTTCTGGACCAGCTTGGTGAGGTCATGTCGCGCGACTGCTTTGATGTCGAAGGGGAAGAAGGTGGACTCGAAGTCCTGTATGAGTTTATCGAAGGTTTTATCAGAGGTGGAGGCATGGGTATCGGCCATTTTGTCATACCACATCTCTGAGAAAGAGACTCCTCGTCCCTTGCTCATCTTGTTGAGAGTGGTCATGACCTGAGTTTCGTCAGATGAGTACAACCGGGAGTTGATGGCAAAGTAGGCCTTCATGACCTTGATCCATCTCATGGCATCAGAGGGTTCCCCAGAGAAATCTGTGGGGAGGGCGGCCTTGAGTTCAGAGGGGTTGGACATGGGTACTGGGGTTATTCTGGGTGCTGGGGGTACAGTGGGTATGAAGGGTGTCACAGCCTGGGAGGTTCTGGATATAGTGGTGTCACAGTACAACAACTTGTTGTTGTCAGAGTCCTGTGGTACTCGGTACCTTCGTCAAGAAGGTCTGGATGTCGTGGTGACAACGGTGGGTCAGTCCTTCTCCTAAATAGGAGGGATGGAGGGAGATTCTTGATCTTTTGTTACGCGAAACGTACGCTGTACGTTGAGCGTACTCTGTTTGTCTCGAGGGAGGTACTCACGAAGAGACACAACGTCCTCGATAGAACAAAGCTACGACAAGAGACAAGTCAAGGGGTTCAAGGTCAAGGATTCCTCAAGTCAAACGAGACGAGAGGTTGAGGGAGACTTGAGAGCATACAACGAACATTAGATTGCGCAGATCAAGAATGAGGAAAGAGATACATGCAGCGCGGTATAAGTACTAGAGAACTACTGCGGATGACTAATCTATAGAACATCATAGAAAGCAGTAGAACGACTGAGTCACGTACAAGTCATGATGGTTGTCAGGGGAAACGTAAGCAGTGCAAGAGAACTACTTAGAGGAGAAGGCTGTCCAAAGATGAATGAATAGACAAAAGTGCGTATCCCCTACTGGCAATAAAGAAGGAATGGCGTGGGGAGTGCATTCAAGGTAATGCAATAATGCTAAAGCCATCCGGGCTGAAGAGAAGAAGGAAGTCATCTCAACCTGGTGTTAGCATTCCAGGGAGGGCGAAGGTAGAGAAGCGAGAAGAGATAAGGAAAACGGAGGCGCACATATATTGTATTGTAACAGGTGGTGGCAGAGATGACAGGTGTCTCCATAGTGAGGATGGGACACAGGAAGGATATGGTCATCTTATAGTCTCATAAGTTCTGCAATTCCATGGGTACAGTCATGGGTGGATTGGAAAGGAGTTTGTTGTCTGGATTGGATAAGGTGAATGGATCTGGAGTGGGAGCTGCTAGTTGAAGTGCAAGAGGACAGTCTGGGGACAGGAGGAGGTACTGGGAGTGGAGTGGGGACACGAGAGGGGACAGTGGTGCAGTTATGATCAGTGTGAAGGACTGAGTCAATGTCAATGGATAAGTCTAACATGCCTAGTTGTACTAGGGCAGAGAGGAGAAGGGAGACAAGTTCATCAACATTAATGTGTGTGAGATGATTGGCAGTGGTGAGGTGGGCAAGTGAGGGGTGGTCGCTAGGCACATGGGAGTACTGGACAAACTGGCAAAGGGACACGGTGCAGTTGAATGCCTGATAGAGAAAGTTGAGGGGGAAATGGAGGTCAAGGTGTCATTTGGTGACAAGAGACAGGTGAGGGTTGGTGAGGAGTAATTCCATAATTTCAAGGTGGTCAGGTACATGCTCAATGGCATGGTTTGTGGCAGGAGGGAGAGCAATGGAGGGGATGCGAGGTTGAATGGCCATGGTATGAGTGGGTGGTGCAAGAAAGAAAAGTCTTTTAGATGCAGGTGTTGTGAGGGAAAGTCTTGGGATGTGCCCATTTATAAGCATTCAGGAGGGCCTTGGCATGGTCCAAATTGAATTCAGGAACCCATGAGTCTTCTTCAGCTGTGTATCCCTTCTATCAGATCAAGGAGTGGCATTTTGGGGTTCCATAGTGGCATAGGATCTGTTCTATTTCAAATTCTTCCTCTCCATTAATGAGATCAGGTGGAGATTTCGGATAGTTTGGACCATAGATGGCATTTTTGCAATAGGGTGAAAGAAGGAAGGCATGGAATATGGGGTGGATTTTCCACGTCTGTGGGAGTTGGAGTCTATAAGATAAGGGGGAAAGAGTATCTGTGATTGTGAAGGGTCCTTCTCTTTTGGAAGCAGACTTCAGAGATGAAAGGTCATATTTCAGATTGCAGGCTTTTAGCCAAACCTTATCTCCTTTCTGAAATGGTTCGAATTTTAAGCAGATGCAAAATGCCATCATTTGGTGAGTAAGTTTGTGAGCTGCCAGGGCTTCATCCCTGGCTGCAGAGAGGGCTTTGAGTCATGTTTCTATGACGGGGACAGAGGATTCAGGGAGGATGGAAGGTAGGGCACAAGGCTCATAGCTGAGCATGAGGTAAAAGGGGGTTTTGCTGGTGATGGAGTGAGGGCAGTGATTATATGCAAATTCAGTGTGGGTAATGGAATTAGCCCATGAGGTAGTGTGTGATCCACAATAGATCCACAGGAAGGTTTTGACTTCCTAGTTTACTCATTCAGTTTCACCATCAGACTGTGGGTGATATGTGGTGGAGAGGGAAAGGTTGTAGTTCAAGAGATGGCTGAGCTCTTTGGCAAAGGAGGAGGCAAACTGGGGACTGTGGTCAGAAATGACCTTGTCATACAGTCCAAATTGCTTAAAGACTTTATGAAAGAAGAGGGCAGGGATGCCTTCAGTGGTAATAGTTTTCTTAGTGGGGCAAAGGATTACCCCCTTAGTAAGGCCGTGGTCCACCATGACTAAAAGGGAGTTGAAGCTGGAGGATTCTAGGAGATCTGCGATCAGATCATATGAGATTTGCTGGAAAGAGTGAGAAGCGATGGATTTGATTGGAGAGAGAGGGGGGCATATGAGGTGCATCTTAACCTTGTTGGCTTGACAGACTGCACAGCCTTCGACATACAGGCAGACAAACTGTGGGAGTCTGGGCCATCAATACTCCATGGAGACAAGTTGGCAGGTTTTCATAAACCCAGGGTGGCTGGCAGTTTCATGATCATGGCAACAATGGAGGATGTCACATTGGAGATCATTGGAAGGGGGAACATAGATATGGTCCTGATATGTAAGGACACCATTATGGAGTTGCCAATCAGCAAGGCGAGAGCAGAAGGGTGGAGGGATGTCCTTGTTAATAGCTTGAAGAGCAGTGATGAGGAAGGGATTGTCTTTAGAATATTGTTGAATGTGATTGTGCATAGTGGCATTGATGATGCGAACAAAGAGGGATGGGGATAACAACATGGTCCCTTCATTGTCTAAGTTGGAAGTCGGAAGATGGTCTGGTTGGCAGGATAGAGCATCATCGCCAGAGAGCAGGGACATGGATCATTTTTAGGTCAAAGTCCACTAGATTGAGGAGCCAGTGGGCTTGGTGGCAGTTGAGATTCTGGGGTTGCCTGAAATATGTTAGGTTTTTGTGGTCAGTGAATGTCTGGACTGGAAATGGGGATCCTTAGAGATAGTGTCACCATGCCTTAAGGGCATAGAGGATAGCAAGGAGTTTCCTGTTATATATGTTGTAGTTTCATTCTGCTGGGGAGAAGGACTGGGAAAGGTAGAAACAGGGGTGCCATTCGCCATTGGTATCTGCTTGGAGAAGAATTCCTTCAGAGGTGAACTTGGAAGTGTCAGTGGCAATGGCAAAAGGAGCATTGGGGTCAGGGAGTTGGAGGACAGGTTGACTGAGAAAGAGCTTTTCAGGGTGTCAAACACATTCTGGCAGAAGGTGGACCAGCTCCATTGCTGGTTGAGTTTAGTGAGGTTGATGAGGGGGCAGACAATGGTGGAGTAGTTTGTGATGAATCATCTATGGAAGTTGGTGAATTTGAGAAAAGATCGGACTTGTTTTACAGAGGTGGGGATAGGCCAGCAGCAATGCCATCAA
Source organism: Porphyrellus cyaneotinctus (assembly GCA_038091315.1). Taxonomy (NCBI): domain Eukaryota; kingdom Fungi; phylum Basidiomycota; class Agaricomycetes; order Boletales; family Boletaceae; genus Porphyrellus; species Porphyrellus cyaneotinctus. The sequence goes on along the minus strand of JBBPOF010000401.1, from coordinate 6,901 downwards.
GTTTGACAGGATCCATTGTGGGAATTCCTGGTTTGACAATTATGCCAAGGTATTTGACTTCAGTAGAGGCAAACTTGCACTTTTCTAGACATAAGTGGAGGTCAAGTTCTTCCATGTGTTTGAGGACATGTCTGGTGCATTCGGTGTGAGTGGCTTCATCTGAGGATGTGATGAGGAGGTCATCCATATAAATTATGAGCCATCCTTCTGTAATCATATCACAGAAAGAGTCATTCATGAAGCATTGGAAGGTGGTGGGGGAGTTGGTTATTCTGAAGAACATGACCATCAGTTCAAAGAGTCCTTTGTGAGTAAGGAAAACACCTTTCCATTGGTGACCATCTTTGATGCAGACATTATTATAGCCCCAGCGAATGTTGAACTTGGTAAAAACTTTAGCACCTTTGAGTTTGTTGATAAGGTCACCAATGAGGGGTAGAGGGTATCCATCTTGGATGGTTTCCCCATTGAGTTGTTGGTAGTCCTGGCAGGGACAAAGTTTTCCATCCTTCTTCTTGATGAAGAAGAAGGATGCTGCTTGTAGAGACTTGGAGGGGCGGATCTTTCCGCTAGTGAGGTTTTCTTCAATGAATTTCTCAGTGGCTTCTCTTTCATTGGAGGAGAGTGGGTAGAGCTTCCTGATTTTAGGTATGAAGGATTCCTTGAGGTTAATTTCATGATTGTAGGGTTGTGAGGGAGGTAGTTGCTCTGCAGCTGGTTCATTGAATACAGGTATGAATTGAGTGTATTCAGGTGGAAGATGGGTGAGTTTCGCTATAGTGGAAGTGGGGATAATGCAACCATCACATTTAATGAAGTGGTTGACAGATTTGGATCCAGTGTGAATGACACAGTGGAGGGCATAATTTTATGTTGCTCAATGGTTAAACTATTCTTCAGTTTCGACATCTAGGTATTCATAGAGATGGGAGTCCATTTCAGGTGTGATGTGGACATGTTTGGGGGGAGGAGATGGTTTAATGAACATCTTTTTGTGTTGTTCATTGTCCAACATGTACATGGTGTATAGGGTTCTGGATTTATTGATGGATTCTGAGAAGGAGAGGGTTCATCGGGACCAGTCAATGACTGGGTTAGCTTTGCAGAGCCAGGGGAGGCCAAGGATGATGTTCTTCTTGCCACAGTTCATGATGTAGAAGGTGATTTTCTGGATGATTCCTTCAATGTCTAGGAAGAGGTCTGTGGTGAAAAGGATTTGACCAGCTTTGTTATCAGTCTGGTCAACATTTCGAATGATAATGGGGTTCAGTAGATAAGTGGTAGGAAGCCTATTCTTTCGAACAAAGGCCCAATTGATGCACAAGATCTTGGCACTGCTATTGATTAGGGTGTGAGTGTTGACAACTTTTAGAGTATGCATGGGGACATTGAGTTGTATGGGGATTCTGATTGCTTTGGAATCAGACTTTACTTGTACAGGAGAACACATATACGAAGTGGGGGAAGACTGTGTCAAGGGGTCTTTCTGTTTCAAAAATCTGAAGAAGTGAAGGTGACACAATGGACAGTGATTTCTTCATTGTTGTCGTCAATCTCAATGAGCTTGGGGACTTCTTCTTCTTTCTTTTCAACCTTCTGGACCTTCTTCTTGATTGAGGAGGTAGCAGAAGGACCAGGGCAAGTGGAGAACATGTGTCCTTTTTGGTGGCAGCAGAAGCAGCAGCCTTCATCTTGGCAGTGCTTGCATTCTTCCAGGATGAGTTTGGAGATTTGTACAGCATCCACATCCATGGCATTGGGGTCTTTGGTGGGTGAGGAGGTGCTCTGTGAGAAGGGGTGGAAGGTATGCCCTAAGCCCTTGTTGCAACCGGAGATCTCATTCATGTGGTCAGGTTGGGTTTGGTACTTTTCAGCTTTAGTGTACCATTCAGTGATCTTAGTGGGGGTGGAGTCGGTGGTCATGATTCTTCTCATGATCCAAGAGGGAAGTCCAGCAGCATAGTAGCTGATCAGGACTTCTTCGGCAGTGATGCCAGTGATGGCAACCTTGTTTTTGAATTGAGCATTGTACTCAGTGAGGGAGGGTTCCCAGGTTTCTTTGTTGTTCTTGGTCTTCTTGACCATGTGAGTAGTGGAGAGCCAGTAGATGGCTTTGCTGACAACATCATGATGTTTGAAGGCAATCTTGAACTGGGTTTTGAAGTTGGTCCATGTTCCAAGCAAGGGAGGTGTGGCAGAGAGACATTGGGTTTGGAATATGGTGGCCCAAGTTTGGGCAGCTCTTTTGGTCATGTAGGAAAGGACAAAGCCTACTTTCTTAGCATTGGTGTTATATACATTGTTGTTGACAAGGATATAGATGGCCACTGTGTTGAGCCACAGAATGGCTTTTTCATAGTCACCATCAAAGGCTTCGGGTGTGCTGAGGTGCAGTTCAGTGAGTCTGGTAGTGGTGGACATGGGTGGTGGAGATGGAGGTCAAGATGGAACAGAGATGGTGGAAGTAGGAGGAGTAGGGGTATGAGGGAGGGTTGCTGCTCTACTCAACTGGTGAGCAAGATCCTGGAGAGGATCTTTGGTGGGACTATAGAGTTGCTTGTCTGAATCTGATGAGTTGGGTGTTTCTATATATTCAGATAGGGTTGATGGAGTAGATGCTAAACATCTTCGATAGCCCATAAATGAGGGGCCAAGAGGGTGTTGGTTTGCAATGGTGTTTTGAGGGATTTAGCAGGGGGGTACTTCATGTAGAGACACTCCATCCTGTGGTTCAATGGTAGATGGGGTTGGTCCACTTGATGGTGGATCAGTTCAATGGGATAAAGCTTGACCTTTTGACTTTTTGTTATGACTACCTTGGGTGGAGATAGGTGCAGCCTCAATAGGTCAGTCATATCAGGGGTTTGGTGGATCAGTCCAACAATCATGGACTGGTCTGACTATCATGAAACAATAGTTGAGATGCGGGATTCTAAGGGCATCCACTTGAACAAGAGTGACAAAGGAGGATGGACAAGACCAACTAGATTGCTATTACAGAGGAGGTCAAGCTTAAGGAATACATGAGGCCGGATTGGTGACTATATACTATATGAGAAGGTTAAGGGCAGGCATATAAGTGCAATTACTAAGTGTAGAAGAATACAATGGAATGTGATGGAAGGAAGCAATGATGAAGCAAGTGGAGTACAACATAATAGGGATGAGTCATCGCGGATGAAAAGAGATAAGTCCAATAGAAGGCTTAGCTATCATTAAGTAAAATGAAATGAAATAAGGGCATATCATAACAGCACATTACAAGCTATAAAGCTATTCTTAGCCATGGTCCAAATGCAATTTGATTCCAAAATCAAAAGATAGATGTCTGATGCAGGGAGAGAGTATAAATCAAAGGCTTTTGAGAAGCTATTACTGGAACATGGGATCTAGATCTACCAGAGTGCCCCACATACTCTGTAATAGAATGGCCATGCTGAGTGCCTTATGCAGACATTAATGGGGAATGGACTGTGGATATGGATCCATGCACCATCTAGAGAGGAAATGGTAGAAACTGAATGAAGTCTGGAAGATGAAAGGGCATGTCATTGGCATCTATAGGAGTTAGGGTGGATAGGGGTAACACATATGCAGGCAACAAGGGGAAAATTGTAACATTACCCCCTTCATACACCTAAGATACCACCTCAGAATATCCCAGAATGTCCACTATCATTGCTATCTTCTCCTGAATGAAGTCCATCAGAAGGGGTGAACCATTCAGAAGGAATGGAGAGGGAACAAGTCCATCCAGAGTCCATTCCAAATGTGGTATAGTCCATATTCTGTTCATTGTGGTGACACAACCTTTGTTTCCTTTCTCATTCTGGAGTTGCATCCATTCTCTTTTGATCATGGCTTTCAACGTGTCCATTGGCAAGACCCTTCTTCTGTTACATTTTTCCCTTTGGTCACCCCATCCACATTACCCCTATCCACCCCACTCCTTATAGATTCCAAAGACATGCCCTTTCATTTTCCAGACTTCATTCAGTTTCCACTGTTTTCTCTTTAGACAGCATATGGATCTGCACACACAGCCCATTCCTTATTATGTTAATGTCCATTCTCTCTTTGTCTAGGTCCATTCCCAAAGTGGTATGGTCCATCTTCTTTCAGTCGTGGTGACACAGCCTTGTTTCCTTTCTGACTTCTGGAGCTGTGTCCATCCCTTTTCATCATGGTCCTTTCCCTTTTTGTTGTGGCTTACATAACCTTTCTTGATTCATCATGGATGGACAGCACCTCCCAAAATGGGATCTCTTATTCCCATTTTGTACTCCACTCATCCCTTTATATACCTGTGCTGCATGTACTATAGTTCCCCATCTAGTTCTACCTGAATCAGGATAGTATCCAGCACCACTCAGCTCCGTCTGAGTGAGACCCACTTCCATAGTTAGACATGTCTACTATGAGACCCCCCTCTGTACTTCAATGCTGTTGTCGTACGAGACCACTGTTCATCATTGTTCCCAGCAATAAGACCAGGACCCACTGGATACTGGCCTCAGTGTTAACAAAAGAACTAGATCTACCACTGTCCTTGCCACTACACAACAGGACACCCACCCATCACCATTTGTCGATTCTCCACTGCCGACTTCTCCAACACTGACAAGGAAGCTTCCTGCTCTCCTTCTGGTATCTCTACACCTTGTAGTGGATCTCCTTCTTCTTCATCCTCGAATGAGGAATATCATCTAACAGAAGAACCAAGAACTGATCACTCACAACATCTCACAGCTTTACCAAGCTCCTCCCAACCTTCTGGTGGATCCTTCCTGGAATCTCTAGCTGTTGCCAGTATGTCATCTTCTACCACCCCCCATGCTCACACTCCCTGAGGAGATGTCACTGCATCTCTTTGTGAGAACCACTGTCTACCTTCTGCACAGGCACCTCCACTTGATGACAACTACCTTCACTTCAACAAACCCATCCAAGTAGACCCCCCCCTCCCTCCATCCACACCCACCATCATGTCTACTTCCAACAAACAGTCCGAGCTTAAAGCTGAACTATCTGACGACTTCTCTAGGAAAGCTGAGGATGCCAATCACTGGCTTCTAGCTATGAAGGTCTACTTCACCATGAATATGGCCCACTACTCCAATGATGCTGCCACCATTACCTTCCTTAACAAAATGAGCAAGGGGCAGAGTGTAGCCTTCTCTGAGGGATGGCTCATAAAGCTGGCCAATCTGAGTATTGAGTCAGTGCACAAGATGCTGGAAAAGTTGCTGGAGGACTTTAAGTGTGTCTTTGTGCCAAAGGACACCACCACAAGGGCCTGTATGGCCTTGCATGACATTTGCATGGAGGAAAAGCCCTTCCAAGGTGACTTCCATGCATTCTGCTCAGCCTTTGAGCTTGAAGCAGGATGAAGTGGTGTCTTGGACCAGGATATCCTTAAGGACCTGGCCAAATGTGCAGTGACGGAGTTGCTGGCACAGAACATGACAGCCTTGCCAGATGAACCTCCCATGGTTTCCACTTGGCTCAATAAGGCGGGTCAATTCTTTGATGCTGCCAACTGGTTAAAATCCCTTTGGAAGGGAGGGCCATACATCCCCTCCACTTCCTCCTCTTCATCCCCTTGCTCATGCGATCCCATGGCCATGGATGTCGACTCTGTCTACCTCACCCCTGCTGCCCATGCTGAACACATGCAAAGCAACAAATGCTTTATCTGTCACAAGCTCGGAGGTAGTACATGGAACCACCTCTGGAACCATGGAAACACCCCTTCCTGACCTCATGGGACTCAACCCCGTCCCCAGAACGTTTGTGCTGCTGAGACCTCTGAGTCTTCCCCTCCTCCTCCTTGTCTGGCCAAAGAGGATCCAATTCAGAAATACCTCTGTACCCTGAATATTGACCACATGCTCTCAAGACCTTGAAGATTTGCTTCGACAAGGACACCAACAAGTGCAGTGAATGGATCAACAATGTAGAAGAGGAAGAGGTTCCTTTTACTGAGGAATCTCATTCAGATTTTGAAAGGAAGGAGTGTTTTGACATCACTGCCTTCCCATACAATTACTCCTGTAATAGTATCTGACAAAAATGCTAGATCAATTCAAATCCCTCTATCAGCTTTTGTTGGACCTACAGGACAAATCATCGACACCACTGCTCTTCTCAACAGCAGTGCTACTGGATGCTTTGTTGACAAGGACCTTGTCAAACAAATGAAGTGGCCAAAGACACAAATGGCTTGCCCTCTCAAGGCACATAACGTGGATGGCACTTCCAACATGAGTGGACTTATACGTCATGAAGTCTGTCTCACTGTCCGAATTTCCAGATCTGAGATGACCCAGACATTCATGGTGTTGAACTGCGGTTCACATAATGTCATTCTTGGCCTACCTTGATTACAGGAGGTCAACCCAATCATCAACTGGGCCATGGGAGCTATCGGAATCCCCAACAAACTCCCTACCCTCCAACACAACAACCTGGAAGTGCTTAGGCAATGATACCTGATTCACTATCTCAATGCCAACCCTTCTGAGAAACTCTCTGAGCTTCTCTGGTAGCACCTAGAAGGAAACTCTTCCGAATGGCTTTGGAAGACCACATTGTCCACTGAGCTCGCTCAGAAGGAACAACCCAAGGAGGAGGTTCTCCCTCCACAATTCTTGGAATTTGCTGATGTTTTCTGAAAACCTCCTGATGGACAACTTCCCCCCTCTTGATTGTTGGACCACATGATTGAACTGGACAAGGATTTTGTCCCTAAACATGCTAAAGCTTATCCACTCAATCCAAAGGAGACTGAGGCATGTAAGGCGTTTATTGACAGACATCTCAAAGATGGTAAGATCCACCCTTCTAAGTCTCTGCAGGCCAGCCCATTCATCTTTGTCCCAAAGAAAGACAGCACCCTTTG
>JBBPOF010000400.1:0-25766 GCA_038091315.1 Porphyrellus cyaneotinctus | reverse complement strand
CCAGGAAGTTGTTGAATGCGAGGTGCGGTGGCCCTGGATCCCCGCGCAAAGTGGCTGCAGTCTACATACCAGCAAGTGTGCGAGCAACAGTGCGCGAGCCCAGTTTCATGGCAGACGCTGGTGGCTCACCCTCTGAACCATTTACTGGCCACTCCACACAGCCTGGCTCGGCCACCGTTGCTACCTCATCCTTCCATGGGCTGCTGCTGTCAGGCCCTTCGGCCACCGACCCATTTGTTGGTCCCTCATTCGATCCATATCATTCTAGCTCTGCCTCCAGCGGTGCCAGGCCCTCTCAACCCAGCAATATTCCCGGATCTTCCTATCCCCAAGGTAATCAAGCAGAAGTTTTTCCATACAATTACTTCGGTGATGTGTAGCTACATTTTTCCTCTCGTCTCTGTATGATAGATTCACATCTATGTTGTCCACCAAGTTCGCTCAACTGATGTACTTGTTTTGGTTTTGTGTCGTGTAATAATTAATCAACGATCTTATCTCGTGCGGTTACACCTACTAGTATGTGCCACACTCAGCTATGCCGGAGTTCATATATATTTGATTTTTTTATTGTGCTGACCCAAAAACATTGTTGTAGGCAGATGGGGTAGCGGCTATGCTGTTGCCGAGGTGTCGTTGCTGTTGCCGAGGTGTCGCCACTGTCTTTGCTGTCTTCTCGCTTAACTGCTTCACTGAAGGTGGGAACTCGGAAGGTTGGCTTCTCAGGTTCGCGTAGTAGCCAAACAACAGTCATGCACTACGACAGCATGGCGCGTCCGAAGCTAATATAGCTGTGAAAAGTCATTTGATGGATGGTTGCCTGTGGCCGCCGCATGAAAACCGCAACCCATCTATCTCACCCGCGCCTGTCATTGCCCCCAACTTTGCTTACTAGCGGGAACCCTGCGTCCTCCTCGTACCACTAGGAGATTCGTGATTCCACTGCTCATCTAGGCCCTGGGTGTGTCCGAGGAGGGTCCAGGAATTCCCTAGTTGAAGTTACAAAATTATTCTTCTCTTCGCTGCTCCCTTAATGCCCTGTGCTTCAGGATGATCCACCATCCCTATGGCGTATCGTCGAGTTATATGTACGCTAGTGAAAGCGAGGTGAGCGAATTCTCTCAGCTGCGATCTCTCTATGTGGTATCACGAAGTTTTAGGCTGACGGCAAATATTTAGGATGAAGTGCGTGGTAGTGACTCCACCTACCCCCTCTATCGCCGAGATCGCCATCCCCAGTACCTTCAAAGTTTCGTACCTGTGCGTGAATAACTTGATTCCCGTCACAGACCCTGATTATGGTGGTCACCAGAGATTCTCTTCAGAGACTGTGCTACGAGTATCACAGGCAAGCACAGCACAAGGCACAAGCAACGCTTACTCTTCTAATGAAGGCTCGTTATATCCACCCACAAGTCTCAGTGTGAGAAACGTCTGTTGATGCAGTCTATTTCTCGATGAACGGCGAACCTCTTAGGGACGGATCTGGCGGAAACTAAAGGTGTTGGGAAGTGCCACGAAGCGTCAGTTTTTGTTGATCTCATTTCGCAAACTGAGTTTCGTCCGCCCTTGCCATTATAATATCGACAACGATTCAGGCAAGTCTAACTTTTATAAGTTGTGCTGGCCACCAATTTATAATCTTTCAGCTTTCTTCTTGTGAACCGCCACTTCTCTTCATCTCAGCAGACCGTGCTATCTATCATATGTCGCATCTACAGATTTCGACACGCCTTCAGCCGTACTGCTTGAGTAGGCTCCATTTCAATATCATTCACTATGTGGACTGGCTATTTCGGCGACCTCCCCTTAGTGCGTGCTCCAAACGAATATCGACCACCGTCTGTTGTCAGCTCCCCGTAGCGAAACAGAATACCATCCGTTCTCGCATAGCTTCTCCAGAGTTCTCCCTGCATTTTGAGAATGGTCTTTTGAGTATACGCTGAACATATCAGTGTACCAACCCGGACGAATTTCTCAGCACGTGAACATCCAATGCTCCAGGACCTCTCCTTTAACCTTGTGCAGCACTTCGCACTTTGCCCCTCCCGTGTCTTCCATCGTGTTACTTGCCTCCCGTTGTTTCAACCAGCAGCGGTTACTGGGCCATCTTATGTAACCTGGGAATTGCGCCGACACGTGGCGGTGCACGATTGCGGTTGCCCGAATGAGCGGTGGGCTACACATCATCACGCCACGGAACGGACGATCGCGCGTACGCGTGCCACGGGAGACAACATGGCGCCTAGAATAAGGCGAAAGAGACGTTCTTCGAATTGGCGGACATCGCATTTTGAAATCCGAGTCCATTGTGACTAACCATGTCGTTGGCTTGTATGACTGATCATTAGTCAGGCACACTTCAGTCCCCCTATATATTTTGCGATTCAACCTTTTCGTTGACAGGTGACCCTCGTCCATCATGTCACAAGACGGAGACGGTGAACAGGTCCAGTCCTCCTTCAACGCGATGCTGGAAGACTTCGGGAATACCGAGTATATCCATGCAGTACTCGACATGGCCGACCCTTCCAATACCTCCCCGAGCCAAGCAGGTCAGAGACAGCCTCAGCGATGTCGGGGAAGCAATCAACCTTGTGGAGCGTCTGTCGGTCTGGACTACTTCGATCCGCGAGGAGTCGGCGCGCTACGACGTACGTTGAGTAGGATGTCCACCGCTGCAAGCGATCGGACAGAGTTGCGGCGCCCTCAAGGAATGCCGGGACAGGGTCCTCCGATAGCCGAGGAAGTTGCCGAGGCATTCGACTTCGAGGCAGTTTTGCAGGACGTACTGAAGAGGTACGTCCCATCATTTTGCAGGCTTCTATTCTCGTACTGATTTGACCAAACACTTTGTTCGCAGACGAGACGAAGCTGACATCAAGTCACGCGAGCTCGGGGTGTTGTTCGATCAACTTCGTGTGGTTGGAAAAGGCAATTCGTCGTCATTTCAATCCACACTCGGTTCACTTTTGAATCCGAATCATGTCCTACGTGCGGTTCAAGACTCACGGCACCCACACTCGCGCGACATAATAAGTGGTTTTCAGGGTGTTGTCCGCCCTGGAGAAATGCTTCGTAGGTTGCTGCGCGTTGGCACTGAACAGATGTGGAGGCTCACGGTGTCATTAGTTGTGCTTGGTCGGCCAGGTTCTGGATGCACCACATTCCTCAAAGTCTTGGCGAATCGGCGCGATGAATTCCATGCCGTCGAAGGGGAGGTTTACTACAACTCTTTCTCTCCGGACGACATCCGCCTTCACTATCGTGGAGATGTCCAATACTGCCCTGAGGAGGACATACATTTCCCAACGCTCACCGTCGAACAGACAATTGGCTTCGCCGCAAAGACGCGCGTTCCTCAGGCGCGTGATCAAGGCATGACGCGCAAGGAGTTCTGGCTACGCATTACCGATATCTTGATGACCTTGTTTGGCCTAAGACACGTGCGAAAAACCCCAGTTGGGGATGCTGCGTTGCGAGGTGTCTCCGGCGGGGAGAAGAAGAGAGTCTCTATCAGCGAAGTGTTGGCAACGAGGAACCTATTGGCCTGCTGGGATAAGTACGTTCGCTTCTCTCCCGAAGTCTGACGTATTTATAATGCGCCATTTTCTAGCTCGACGCGGGGTCTGGATGCGTCCACCGCTGTTGAGTATGTGCATGCTTTGCGGATTGCTACAAACCTTTTGAGGGTGACCACTACTGTCTCCATTTATCAAGCAGGAGAGTCACTTTACGAGATGTTCGATAAAGTCTGCCTGATCTACGAAGGCCGAATGGTCTATTTTGGTCCTGCAAACAAGGCGAGGCAGTATTTCATCGACATGGGATACGAACCAGCCAACAGGCAAACAACGTCCGACTTCCTGGTTTCCGTAACAGATCCCAACGGACGTCAGGTTCGGGATGGCGTGGGTGGCATTCCTTCAACATCGGAAGAATTCGAGCGGTACTACCAGCATTCGTCGATCATGAAGGAAAATCTAGAGGACATGGCCTCCTTTCGAGAACAATATGTAGGAAAGGAAGATCTGGCTTCTGCGTATCGTGCAAGTGCCAAGGCAGAGCGCGCGCGGCACATGCAGAAGAAGAGCCCGTATACGATCTCCATCCCTATGCAGATCCGGAGCGTGATGGGCAGGAGGATACAGATACAGGCTGGCGCTGTTTCACTCCTCGTCATAAACGCTTGGCAAGTCCTTTGCCGTCTTCTTGAACCTTTGGCCTAACGAAACTATTAAATTATAGTGTATTTATACTGCAAGCCATCATTCTCGGGACAACGTTCCTGCAACTGTCGACAAATACCACAGCGTACTACTCGCGGGGCGGGATCCTATTCTTGTCAGTTGTTATTCATCCTGATACTCCTTGTTTAATGACTTGGACTTTTCAGCTCCATTTTCCTACCTGCGCTTTTTTCGATGTCAGAAATACCCTCCCTTTTTTCGCTAAGACCCATTGTCGAGCGACACCACAAGGCGGCCATGTACCACCCATTCGTTGAGGGAATCGCGCTTACTCTAGCGGACGTGCCGATCTCGTTCACCATCCTCTTGCTGTACAGCATCGTATTATACTTCCTGGTCGGGCTTCAGCGTACTGCGGGACAATTCTTGTACGTAAACTAATGCGTTCTTGCATATGCTCCTACTTATGTCTGGCGTCCACGAAAGCATATTCTTCCTATTCGTGTTCGTCACCTCACTCCTGGGGAAAGCCCTGTTTCGCAGCCTTGCGGCAGCATTCAAGTCGGAAGCGCCTGCTCAAGCCTTTGCCGGAATTCTAATATTGGTGGTATCCTTATACAGTTAGTAACTCTCTGCTACACACTACAAGTGACATTCTCATGTATTCCGATTAGCTGGTTACATCATACCCCAACCGTCCATGATTGGCGCCTTGCGATGGATCACCTATATCAATGTCAGTGATCTGTTTACCTTGGACGGACACGAGCTTAACGAAGTGTACTAGCCGATCAGATATTCGTTCGAATCCCTCATGGTGAACGAGTTTCATACCATTGATGGATTATGCGGGACGTTCGTTCCAAGTGGTACATTGTACGACTCGTTCCCTAACAGTAACAAGGCGTGTACGGTGGTCGGTTCTCAAACGGGGAACCAATTGGTTGATGGGAACCGCTTCGTGTTTCTCTCATACGGTTATTTGTACAGTCATCTGTGGAGGGTAGGCTGCGATTCCGTTGTCTTTTCCGGTTGACCTCATACCCTATCAGAACTTTGGTATCGTGATCGCCTTTACCATCTTCTTTGTGATTCTCCTCCTCATCTTTACCGAGTTCAACACCACTCTGGCTGGCGCGACGTCTGTCGTGCTCTTTAAGCGAAATTCAAAGGCATTTTTGCAGAGTGCAACATCCCTTGCATCAAGTTCGGACGAGGAGAAGATCGAGGCTCCGATTTCCACAAACACGGAACTAGACACACGAAAGGAGAACGAGGAGGATATCCGCAAAGCGTTGGAACACCAGCCGAAGATGAAAGACACGTTCACCTGGAAAAACATGACCTACGAAGTCGCAAGCCGACGACTTCTCAATGATGTGTCTGGTTACGTTGCTCCAGGAAAGCTCACGGCACTCATGGGCGAATCGGGTGCGGGGAAGGTACGTGCATATGATGAGAATCTCTGTTTTCTTGGGTTAATTTTAGTATCACAAGACGACCCTCTTGAACGTACTGGCAGAGCGCACCGAAGTAGGCGTCGTTTCAGGCACTCGTCTCGTGAACGGTCATTCTCTGCCGCCCGATTTCCAGGCTCAGACGTGAGTGTCTCGCCTGGCCAAGGTTATGCTAAACTGATCTTTCGTCAGAGGTTACTGCCAGCAAACGGACACGCATCTTGGGACGATGTCAGTTAGAGAAGCATTGCTGTTCTCAGCAAAATTAAGGCAGCCATTTGGCGTTCCGATAGCTGAGAAAGAAGCATAGTAAGGTTTCTTCTTGTCTCTGGACAGCTCCCATCGTGATGCTTTGCCTGCAGTGTCGACAGATGCTTGAAGATGTGTGGGCTGGAGGGTTTTAAAGATGCGATAGTCGGCTCGCTCGGCGTCGAAATGAAAAAGAGAACGACCATTGGGGTAGAACTGGCTGCGAAGGTGCGTGCCTCTTGTCCCCCCCCGTGTGAACCAGGTGCTAAACGACCTTCCCTAGCCAAAGCTGCTGTTATTCCTGGACGAACCGACGTCCGGATTGGATTCACAGAGCGCGTGGGCGATCATCTCGTTTCTACGGGACCTCGCCGACAGCGGACAAGCGATCCTCTGCACGTGCGTTTATCTCCTCCGTTGCCAGACACCATCGTTGACGGTATGTTATACTCAGTATCCATCAGGTTGGGAACCATCCTTCGCTCTTCCATGCGTGCTGATATAAGCCGGTGCAGCCCTCCGCTGAACTTTTCCAGGTCTTTGATCGGCTGCTCTTGCTGCGAGCAGGAGGAGAAACAGTCTACTTTGGCGATGTTGGTCCCAGCGCCACGACGCTCATCCAGTATTTCGAAGGGAATGGATCACGTCAGTGCGGTGAGGAGGAAAATCCGTACGTTTGTTGGTGTCTGATCGGCGTAGACGGTTGAGCTGAGATCTCGCATATTCAGGGCCGAGTTTATCCTCGACGTTATTGGCGCTGGGGCGACTGCGACCAGCAAGGCAGATTGGCACCAGACTTGGATCAACTCCCTTGAAGCGACGCTCGTCGATAACGAGATCGATGCCATCATTGCGCAAGGGCGGGACACGTCTCCAGTGACGACGTCCGTTGGGTCTGGATTCGCGACGCCTTGGATCTATCAGGTATGGACGCTGCTCGTGCGCAACCTGATGCACTATTGGAGAAGCCCGACGTACTTGATGGCCAAGTTGATGCTCAACATCGTGGGCGGTCTGTTTATCGGGTTCACCTTCTTCCAACGCAATGACTCTCTCGCGGGCACGCAGAACAAATTGTTTGTGCGTATACATTGTCATCTCGTTCATCGTATACTGTATTGAAGCTCTACCAGGCGGTTTTCATGGCATTGATTCTGAGCGTCCCACTGGCGAATCAACTCCAGGTCATCTTTCTGAACCTTCGTGATGTGTACGAGATTCGGGAACGTCCTAGCAGATTCTATTCGTGGCCAGCGCTGGTCACGTCACAGATCCTTGTGGAACTACCCTGGAACATCATTGGATCGACACTCTTCTTCTTTTGCTGGTACTGGACAGTCGGTTTCCCGACGGACAGGGCCGGGTACACGTATCTGATGCTTGGGATTCTCTTTCCGATATACTATACCTCTATCGGGCAAGCTGTCGCTGCGATGAGTCCCACGGCAGAGATTGCGGGCATACTGTTCAGTTTCCTCTTCTCGTTCGTGCTGACTTTTGATGGTGTCGTTCAACCGTATTCGCAACTGGGGTGGTGGCAATGGATGTATAGGTTGTCGCCTTACACATACCTCATCGAAGGATTAGTATCCCAAAGTGAGCGGTCCCATTTTGGAATACTAATCCGCCTTACTGACGAACATGGCCTCGTGCATAGTTCTGTCCGGCCAGTCAGTCCAGTGCTCCGAAAAAGAGTTTGCCGTGATTCAACCACCTTCGGGCTATTCTTGCGCGTCCTACCTCGAACCGTTTGTCTCGACCGCGGGGGGATACCTACAAAATCCAGACGCCGGGTCTGACTGTCAGTACTGCTCCGCCAGCACGGCAGACGCGTGGCTGTATCGCATGTTCAACATTCAGTACGCGCACCGGTGGCGGAACGTGGGCTTATTTTGTGTGTTTATCGTGTTTAACGTGAGTCGCTTCGTCGCTTGCTTGGTCTCTAAACGTTGATGATCAGATGTGCAGATTTGTGCCATGTTTGCATTCACGTATGTCTTCCGTATCCGGTCGTATGGGAGGAGTAAAGCCCTTGTCGAGCACGCCTTGTCGCGCGCGAGGGGTATTTTGCAGGTGCCCAAGAGGAAGCCAAACGAAGAGGAGACCAGTAATGGAGGGGTCGACTCGGACGAAAGGTGAACGAAAATGCGCGGCTATCCTTCAAATTGTTCCGTATTGTAATTGGGTGATCGGATAGTGTATCAAAATTGCTAGTGATGCGATCGTTCTGGAATGTATCGTTGGATATCAGATTTGTGTTTTACCTTGCCTTTTCGTGGTTTTCCTAGCCAGAGAGCGAGATCGGCCGGCATCATCCACGTTTGGAGCTGCTGCGATCGATGATGCTGTCTGGAATCGGGTAAGGGTTGAGCAGTCTACGTTGGCACCTGCGCAAACCATCACCTTTTATAATCCCAAGGCTGAGAAAGCGAGACAGATCGTCCAGACTTGGAATCTCGCGGAACGTTGTGGTATGTCCCGTTGGGTACAGGACGGCGTTCCGAGAATAGGTCGCCCGAATCTAAGATTAGTGACTCCATTCTTATCAAGAGCGCACAGCAGTTTCTGACTCACCGATAAGGGGGCTATCTGATAAACTTCTTGTGGCTGATCTTCGGAAGATCGGGTACTTACTAGTGGTCCGGAAGCCGTTTGGCAAGGTACTCACTACGAGGGAGGACCAACCATCTGAGTTGAAGTCGACCCTGTTGAGACCACTCGCCGAATTGGTCGTCATCGCATCCAAGCCTTTCAACTTGAAGCACCGAGTCTTCGGGTGTTATCACCATTATTTAAATAATATTGACGGTGACGTACATTCTCTACAGAGGACGAGACAAAACAATTGACAAGATGGTAACAATATCGGGCCCGGGCCGGATCTGGACCCCGCACCGTGGAGTTCATTCAACGCTGCGCGCAGAGGCTACGCCTTCTACTGTACTTATAATAGGCTCGATAAGCCACATAGAGCAGCGAAATCCCTCTAAAGCCATGGTTATTATGTGATAACGGTGCTTCGAAGTTCGCGCGGTCATTGGGGTGCGAACGTGATTGCCATATTCCTCTTTTATCATTCCACTAAGCTTTTTGGTGTCGAGCAGCCTATCCAGGGACGAAGTTGAGGCGCCTTGACAACAGCTTGAACTTCCCACGATATCCATCTTTAGATACATGAGGTCCGTGCGTACCCTCCAGTACCCACCATTTGACCCAAACCTTTCCCAGTGAGGCATAATTGGTACTTTGGCGATATCGCGTAATAGTGCTGTTGATCAACCCACACTCCGACATGACGCGCTTGACGGTTGCGCGATGCCACTACTGCGACCGACTCCCGTTGGTGATATGGAGCACACGGACGCAGGAATCGGACGGGGTGCCGGTGTCAGTCAAACTTGAAACACCTGGCGACACCTACGGCCGGAAAAACCTTGGAGTGACTGTCGGATCATGCAGGTTGGTGCACGGGAGCACAGACTTGGCGGGCAGGCTAGACCGATGGTGAGTTGAATACCGTAACTTCCTTGATGGGATCACGGAGATGGAACGAAGAAGCGAAGAGAGGACGCAGCGGGAGGTTAAGAATGGAATGCGAAGTGCCTGTTCAAGACGGCCTGCCAAGCAGAGCGCGGAAACTAATCGGGCCGGACAAAAGGGTACTACATACTAATCCGAGCCAGAATGGAGACAGTCGAGCATCGCCAACGGGTCTGTGCCATGGTCATGTGTCGTCCGCACGATCGAGACTGGACCGCAGGCACGTACAAGAATGTCAAACAAGTGGTCTCGTGAACACGAGCGTAACTCGTCTGAGTTTTGGACAACAGGTCGTGACGGAACGGGACGTGGGGACGCTCATGTGCTATGACTGCGTGTGTCCCGTTGACTGGCGATCATGACGTGTTTGAAGTGGGGTCCGGGTTGTCTCGGCCAGGGTCAGCGACGCAGGGGAGGGTTATTAGCGCTCTGGGTACGTTCCGTTGAACCTCCGATACGAGCGGGACGAAGAGACGGGCCATGTGAGATGGAGAGGCAAGGCACGCTTGAAATATTGATGGATGATGAATCGATGATGGGAGACCATGCGGGCATGACACGCCCGAGTCCGTTGCGATGTGGGGTTTACCGGGCTCGGTGTCAATGGTAGGAATGCCACGGAATGCCATTCCCTAGGCGTGTCAAATCCGGCCCTTCATTTAAGCTAATACCTCGGCTATCCCTTAAAAACCCCCAGGTCGTTCAGTTCCCCCTCCTCCTCGACCTTGGCCGCTCTGAGTGCTTCCCCTCGCACCAGCCAAACGTAGTCACCTTTCCTCTCTAACGCTATCTTGTCAATCAGCCATGCCAGGAGGCGTCGTCCATTCTGCCGCTCCAACGGACCTTGCCCACATCGAGGCTCCTGTCACTGTCAAGGCATATTTGCTTTGCGCGTTCGCCGCTTTCGGTGGTATCTTTTTGTAAGTCCCTCGCGTCCTCATTGCCTTCCCCCGCTCATCCTCCAACAGCGGTTATGACTCTGGATACATCAACGGTGTCACTGGTTCCAAGGTCTTCATTCAACTCATCGAAGGCAGCGGCGCAGCTCAATTGACGGGTCCCCACAACTCGCTCATCACCTCCATTCTCTCCGCAGGTACCTTCTTTGGTGAGGTTCAACCAACTTGGATTCTTTCTCCCGTATCGCTGACTAAGCATCGGCTGGAAGGTGCTTTGATTGCCGGTGACATTGCCGACCGCCTTGGTCGTCGACCTACCATCATCGTGGGATGTTTCATCTACATTATTGGATGTGTGCTCCAGGTTGCTTCGGCGGGTCTCGCCCTTATTGTCGTTGGTCGTCTGGTCGCTGGATTCGGTGTCGGCTTCGTGTCCGCCATCATCATCCTCTACATGTCCGAAATCTGCCCGAGAAAAGTTCGTGGCGCCCTCGTGTCTGGCTACCAGTTCTGTGAGCGCAATTCCTTTCCCAATCTTGTCCACACATCAAATATTCACCCTTCGCACAGGCATTACCATTGGGATTCTTCTCGCCTCGTGTGTCACCTACGCCACCGAGTCCAGGACAGATTCGGGATCATACCGTATCCCCATCGGCATCCAATTTGCTTGGGGTCTCATCCTCGGTATTGGTCTTTACCTCCTTCCTGAGTCTCCCCGTTACTTTATCAAGAAGGGCAAGATTAATCAGGCTCGTGCCGTACTCTCACGACTTCGTGGTCAACCCGAGGACTCTGATTACATCGTCTCCGAACTCGCCGAGATTGTTGCCAATGCCGAGCACGAAAGCAAGGCCATCCCCATCACCGGCTACTGGTCTAGCTGGTTCAACTGCTTCACCGGTTCTCTGTGGGAGGGAAGCAGCAACCTCCGTCGCACCATTCTCGGTACTTCTCTGCAGATGATGCAGCAATGGACGGGTGTCAACTTCATCTTTTATTACTCGACTCCTTTCCTCGAGTCTACTGGCGCTATCTCCAACTCATTCCTCATCTCCCTTATCTTCACCCTCGTCAATGTGCTTTCTACCCCCGTTGCCTTCTGGTCCATCGAGAGGGTCGGACGCCGTCCCCTCCTTATGTAAGTCATTTGATCGATCAAGCACAGCCCAGTCGTTCATGCTTCTTTGTCCGCAGCTGGGGTGCTTTTGGTATGCTCCTTTGCCAATTCTTGGTCGCCATCATCGGTGTCACCATCGGCTTCAACAAGACCCACGTCGACGCCGCCGGCAGTACCATTGCAAACAACATCCCCGCCGTCAACGCCCAAATCGCCTTCATCGCTATCTACATCTTCTTCTTTGCTTCCACATGGGGCCCTGGTGCCTGGGTCGTGATCGGTGAGCTTTGCCCATCCTATTCCCATTTCTATTTTTGTCCTATCACACTGCCCACTGCCCGTTTTCTCATTTTCCGCATGGTGTGTTTATCGAATCTGTGACTCATTGCACACGCAGGCGAGATCTTCCCGCTCCCCATTCGTTCCCGTGGTGTCGCCCTTTCAACGGCCTCCAACTGGTTGTGGAACACCATCATCGCTGTCATCACTCCCTACATGGTCAACCGTGATCAAGGCAACCTTCGCTCGTCTGTCTTCTTCATTTGGGTACGTCTTGTCTTTGACCTCGTGTTTCGATCAGCTGATGGATTCCATATAGGGTTCCCTCTGCACATGTGCCTTTGTCTACGCTTACTTCCTCATACCCGAGACCAAGGGTCTCACACTCGAGCAAATCGACCGCATGCTCGAAGAGACAACACCACGCACGTCCACCGGGTGGGTACCAAGGACCACATACTCTGAGGAGTATGCCAAGGAAAAGGTTGAGCACGTGAGTGTGTGAGTGTGAGTGTTCTCCGTTACCACCACCATGTATTGCGAGGGGGTTGTACCGACACGACGGATAAATATCACATCACGTCACTTTTTATTTGCACCTTTTTGTTTCACTCGCATGATGATTCATCGATCTACGCGGGCGTCTGAATCTTGTGTTCTATTTTTTTCTATGGAAGTCCAATATCGTTGATGTTTTCCTTTTTGACCCTTTTTGCCTTGTGTCGTTCTCCCCTCGCATTTCATGAAGCGTAACGAAAATGGTTCGAGTTACCTGTGTATAATTGACCACAATTTTGTGGACGTCTTACGACGAATCTCTTCGAATACCTAGTCTTGTCTAATGAAGTCATGTCGATATCCTTACGTGAAACGGGCAGTCAGGAGGTCATTAGATGACTTATCACCGCCGTGTGATGCTTGGCCGTTGCCGGGATTGATAGTACGGTGTTTGAGTGGTTGCAATTGTGTGGGTTCGCTATCAACGCCATCATAATTCAAGATCATGGGTTTGTTGCGGCCGATCATAGATGTGACAACGCGTACATGATTCTTACACGTCATATTTCATGTCCAAAGTAAGGGTATCTTCTGACATGAACACGCACGTTGACCTGAAACGTGCTCCCCGGAAGATCAATCGGCATAAATGACAACTCTCGAGTCTGACGGTTTGCATTGCTTCTTGACATCGTTTGTTTCCCGAACGCACTTGCACGACACGACTCGGTTGTACGCGTCGGTATGCACACGCGAAAATTCTCAGAGGACCCTTTTTTGAAACCGCCATGCGCCATATGCACGTGATGCCACCACCCTAAGCGATGCCGTTGTCGTGGAAAAAAAAAAGCAGAGAAACGTTGATGATATAGTTTCGTTTTTGAAACAACTATAACCGGTATGCACAACACGCACGTCCTCCCCCCTCGTTCCGTTCACGCATACGACGCTGCTCCAGACGCGTGGCGACCAAATGCATCCTTGTCGTTCTTGACGAACGCGCGCGTACATTGTGCCATTGTGACCGATCTGACGAGGTGTGATGATGCGTCAGTACAGTAGTGACGGAATAGAAAGTGGGTACGTACGCGCGCGAGATGGGGTCTGTTTGGTAAAAGTTGGTGATTGGCTTCTGGAACGCCTTGCCAGATGCTTTGGCACCCGCCGTCGCTTCTGCTAGCGTCTTCAGGCCAGCGAGCGCCACGTCTACCGATGTCCGCTCCGTCGTGGAGTACCGTACTAAGGTGGGTGATATCTCCCACAAACGGTCTCTCAGACTTAGTACATCGTCGTAAGGCAATGGAGTGCCAACAATTTCGGAGAGAGCGCTATGGAAAGAGCGACATGGTGAAGCGTGTATTCGATGATCGAAATGACAGCACTCACCGGATAATCTTCCAGTCTTCTCGCGAGGCACCTGGAGGAGGCACAGCAGCACGCCCAAGTTGCGACCGCCCTTCCGTGTTCACCCATGTCACAGATTTCTCTGTGTAAGCAGCGGCAGGCAAACACACGTCCGCGAGCGACGCGCCTAGATCGCCATGGTGACCTTGGTACACCACAAATGCGTCCTGAGGGATCGATTTAGGGTTGACCTCGTCGGCATTGAGAAGATAGACAAATTTAGGCTTCATCGTTGTTGCATTCTTCGAAGGTACGAAACCAATGTCGTAGGCGGCAGGTCTAGAGGCAATCTATACCATATACAATTAACCTTAGCGAAAACATCCCACCCAATGCAGCACATGTGACGTACTCGGTGAAGAACAGAGAAACCGTTCCATTCGGGGGTGATTAGAGTGCTCTTGTTCTTCTCGACGAAGTTGGCGAGGAGATTGTACGCAGCAGCGCCATCAGGGTGCTCTGAGAGGCCACTGCCGACGATGATCAACGGTCTCTTGGCTGCCTTGAATTTTGCAGCAAATGCGCCCTTGCCGGCGACAAAGTCAGCGAGTGCTTTGGTGTCGGCACCTAGGTAGTCGTAGCCATACGTTGTATCTGCAGGTTCGCCCACGAGACCGACCTCAAGACCTGTATGTAGCCAGCTCTTTCTGATGCGCGAGTTTAATACAGGAGCCTCATGGCGAGGATTGGTGCCGACCAGAAGAATGATGTCGGCACTCTCTACACCGGGGATCGTAGCGTTGAAAAGATAATTTGACCGGACGTCGACGCCATGTGGAGGTGGTACGTTGCCATTTACTTGGTCGAGGGTAAGATTGTCGGAGCCCAATCGGTTGACAAAGTCTTTGAGGGCAACAAGAGACTCGGTATCTGCCAAGTGTCCAGCTACAGCCTGAATTTCGTCGTCCTTGGCACCCGAAGCCGTCAAGCCGTCCGCAATCCTCTGTAGTGCCTCTTCCCAGGTTGCTGGGACGAACCGATCCCCTTCCTTGATCAAGGGCGTCGTCAACCGTTGGAACTTGAGGCCATCATATGCGTAACGGCTCTTGTCGCTGATCCACTCCTCATTTACATCGTCATTGGTACGTGGTTGTATCCGCATGACTTGCACACCCCGAGAGTCGACACGAATGTTTGAGCCAACAGCGTCTAAAACGTCTATAGATTCGGTATTCTTGAGTTCCCATGGGCGGGCGTGGAAAGCGTACGGTTTGCTCGTCAATGCACCGACCGGGCAGAGATCGATAATGTTGCCAGACAGCTCCGAATCCATCGTTTTCTCGACATACATGCCGATCTGCAAGTCGTTCCCACGTCCAGTTGTGCCCAGATCTTCTACGCCTGCCACCTCGTTTGCGAAACGGACGCAACGCGTGCATTGTATACAACGGTTCATAGACGTCTTCACGAGGGGTCCAAGATCCTTGTCCTCTACGGCACGCTTCCCTGTGATTTCGTGGAAACGCGTGCGATCCGCACCATAACGCATCGACTGATCCTGGAGGTCGCATTCGCCGCCTTGATCGCAGATAGGGCAATCTAATGGGTGGTTGGCCAACAGGAACTCCATGACGCCCTCGCTGTCAAAATATTAGAACCACCAAGGTTATGTCTCCCGTGGGACTCACCGAGCTTCGTGGACAAGAGGTGTGTTGGTGAAAACTTTTGCGCCAGGCATTGCTGGCATGGCGCTAGAGAGTGTCATGATCATGCATGAGACAGACGAAGTGATACGCTCACCACGACGCGACTGGTTTTGGTGACCGCTCAACCTCCACCAGACACATACTACATTGACCAACGTCATTCGGAATGCTCGGTCTTTGGCACAGTTTAACTCACCGACAATTACCAGCAATAGCGAGTCTAAAAAGACGCGTGAGTGCAACAGGCAATCCGGTGACCGATGGCATACTGACCTATCATGGTAGCAAAATCTGGATTGAGTGAGCAGGCGCTAGTCGGCCACTACAAACCAAGAAACTCACCGGGGAACGACAGAACCAGCGGCTTCGCATGCCTGAATCAAAGCAGATCCTATTCACCGCTCAATCCAAGGCCAGAGAGAACATGTATTCACTAGAGCCAACCTTGTGGGACGGTCACTTCCTTGCCATCTACCGTGAGCGTTATATCCTGCCGACGCGCAGACGTTGACGATATTGATTTGTGGCCTAATTCCGCGTCAGCCAACGCACGCCGAGGCAAAAGTGAACGGTACCTCTTGGTGATGGACTGTAACAGGCAACCTTTCCGAGTCGCCCCGTGGAGGTCGGCCGGGAGACGAGCCTGAGCATGCTAATAAGAGACACCAATTATGAGAAAAAAAAAGCGGGAGAAAAAGCCAACTGAGAGTGTTGGGACGTTGGCTTTTTCGAAATATTCGGTGCTCGTCACAGCACACCGCGACCAAACGAAATTGCCATCCTTTCTATCATTTCAAGCGGAGTTTCGTTGTATCGGCAGTTGCCGACGACTGTGGGTCCATGCTGGTCCCAATCGTAATCGTTGACTGTCTTGACTTCTGAAGCCTGATGTGATTCGATTGGGCTAGGCGTTCGGAATAGCTTCGATTTGACAGGATGCTGCAGCAACACAAAGGGCGCAGCCAAGTGGCATAGATTCAGCTCGAGGATGCCCCTTCAATCCGTTCCAGATCCTCTCGATGATGCTACTTCGACTCGGTCGTGAACAAAGCTACCGTCGAAGTATAGGAGCTAATCCCTCTTACAAAGTATGCCACCCTCTTAATGTCGATCGTTGGTCACTCCAACGACGTCCTGGACCCCACGTATCTTGATCTGGGGAAAGCTTACACCCTCGTCAAAACACACGATGACCTGCAAAACATGTTGAGAGACGCTTGGACGCGTAAGATTCGAAGACTCGATGCGTATCTGTCATCTGTTTCTTTATCATCTAATCTGGCTATCACCTAGCTATCTTGCAAGGGCTTAGAACGACTCCGACGAGTTACGTCGATCCGCCGTTCCCAGGTCAATTCTTTCTTTTCGCCTTCAAGTACTATTTGGACTACCACGTTCGTTCAAATGTACACCACGGCTTGTCCGAGTCACAGTCTTTCGAGACAGGATTCCAGGACGCCGCTGTTGAAGCCCTTTACGAATGTTTGACTCACAACATGCTTCTATTCACTCCTCGACGCGAGTCGTGACTTATCACGCGTACGCCTGTGGCTGATCCAGTCCTCAGTTGTTCAGAAAGGATGTCACAGTTTTTTACATGAACGTACGCGATGGGAATGGCTCCACCAGTTTCCCAGCATAGGACAGAATTCCCTCGAAAATCCTGACTGGCTTCCCAAAGGCGAGGAAGGAATACAGACTCGTCTGCTATTCTTTTTTCACTGCGCTTTTCACGCTCCTGGAGGAGCGTCTTTCGGTGTTGCTCGAGTCAGATAATGGCAAGACAGATATCAAAAGCCGGGCTGAACAGATGTGTAGCGTGAGTTATCCTAGCAAGTCCACTACAAGGGACGAGTTCTTTGCCAGGGTCACTGCAAGACATCTGGAGGTGCGATAACCCTTTGAGTGTCGGTCATTGTTTGACAAGTTTATTAGCTTCGTATCCGGTTGACCCGACAGGTAAATATATTGATTTTCGTCAGAGGGTGGTTCGCTGTCTTCTTTCAAATTGGAATTAAAGATGGGCCTCTTTATTTTATCCATCTTTGCGAAGCATTTTCGAAGCTGTGCAAGTGTTTGCAGAAAATCTTTTTGGAAAATTCGGGCCAGTCCATGGTAATGATTGCAATTGATGAAACGGAGAAGCTTTCGCTGAAAAGCAGGGGTGGGGTGCTAATGCATATCGCCCCCTTGACACGTACGAAGTAGTAAACGAGGTTTCATTCCAGCGATGAGGATTATTCCGTTTGGATGGCATTGACTTCAAGGTCCTCCAAGATTACCAATTTACGCCGCCAAAGAATTGTGAGTATGGCACTTTTATTGTGGCGACTTCCATGCGTAATCGTTACCAGATAGCTCGCTGGCATCGTAGACATTGGTACAAAAATATTCGCACCTTACACCCAATTTGGGTGGGAGCAGAACACCCTCGGCCTGGGCCAAGTCTCAGTCGAGGGTATTTCCAAATTCCGGCACATTGCAGGCTATGGACGACCCTGGTAATGCCCCTAAAGTCTCTCCTCGCTTTTCTGACCATCGCCCATGCATGACAGGTGGTATTCACTCATGGCTATACCCACAGCACAATTCACTATAGTCTTGAAATTATATAGAGGAAACGCCTTTGATCCAAAGGACACCAGCCACGTACTCGCAGTATCAGGTCTGCGATTCGCATTGAACGTCACGTTAGGGAATCTCGGCGCTGCTGTACACATGGAGACTGGGGTGGTCAACCATCTCCGTATCGGCCATGACATGGCCTTGGACCTCAGTTGGAAGTTCACAAGTTATCCATCCGAACCACTGCTGTCATGCGTTGCCACGTATCGTCTGCACAGTGACCCTCGCAGCTTGGTAATCACTCTGATGACCTTGGAGAACATCATACGCGATAGCATGGTTGACTTGAGGTCAACGTGGTGAGCTCACGACCTGGTTGCTCTGGCTTCTCGCCAAGGACTTGTACATTCGTAACTGCAAGATATCTGGAGATGATGGACTGTCAGATCATCCCCGTCGTCAACTGGCTCGAATTCGTCTTTGGAAAGCACGATATATGTCACCTCCAACCCGGATGGTCACCCGAGGTTGGCCAAGACGACAATGTAGGGAAGCGTGTCTGCATCCGATGCACGACGGTTTTCCTCGAGCGCAAGATGGACAAAGGAGGGGTCTTTGCGAGTGAACTTGGCTAGGCAGCCTTTGGAATCCACGTTCGTTACGGATAAATATCTGTGACACTTGTTGTTTTACTGCCACGGTGGTGGCATTTGGCTCTTTGAAATAGATCGGGATCATCTGGTCCACAAGAGGTACGTTCGCGCGACATTGAACGGAGCTCGTTCGTTGCAGATGACGTACTGACCATTCGTCTAGTCTGTGGAGGAGTCAGGGCAGTCAACGCAGGCTATAGGGATGAAACCCACTCCATGTGGTCATAGCCTTCAGATCCTGCAACCGTATCCTGCATGGGAATCCAATGCGAAAAGTTCAAAAAGGTATGCTGAAAGTGTCCACGAACGAGAGATCCTTGAGTTTTGTCCCAGATTAGAGCGCCGTCGACGATCGTTGCTTGCGTGTCTACGCCTCTGGAGTCGATGCGACGATACGATCTACCAGTTCCTGTCCAACAGACCCGGCGTCTTGACCACGCTCGAAAATCTGGCGAAGTGTCAACAAATTCCAGAAACAGAGACGCCGGTTGCGGCATACCTGGATGCGCAATTTGGGTTTAGAAAGATGGGATTACCGCAGCACATGCACTGGAAGCATGGAAAGGGTGTGTTGGAGCCGCGACGAGAGTCTGATGGATGAGTCAAAAGGGTATGGGAACTTTTTGCTGCTGTAAGCTGAGTGTACGATTAGTTGGAAAAAGAAGATGTCTGGAAGGACTCAAGAAAGGAATCGTTTCTGACGGCGGGGTGGATGAGGGAGAGTGAGGGAAGTTGTCAGCTCTTCTCCACACACTTGCGGTGCTTTTCTTTAACCTCCCGATCGAGCTGCCTCAGGCCATTTCGTTACCGAAACTCAGATTGCGAGCGATGAGGATTTATTGTTCTCGATCGCAAAATATTATGTAGCATGGAGCTTCAAAGCTCGAGATGGTTGTCCAGACCTATTTATGTTCAAGTTGACGGATTCGCGGCCTTCCGGGGGCACCCAGGTGGATGAATTATTCGTCCTGTTGCAACGCCATGGTGTGGCCCTGGCACAAATTGCATGATATACAGGCAAATGAGGTGCCACAGAAGGTAACCAAGAGAGTTGTTCCCCACCGATTCTCTATTAAGTAAATGGACACATGGTACGTAGCACATGCTCTGGCTCCTTTACCCGAAACATCAAACTCGCGGCACGTATCATTTTGAAACGCCTGGCTAATTTATTTCGTATGTTTCGCCACTGTTGACAGCTTCCTTCGCCTGCCTGAGATCACTATGGTGCTGCGACGAAACGGGACCTCAGAGTCAGATCGGCCCAGGCACACTTAACTGGGTAGACCAAGGGTAGACTCAAGCTTCCACGATTCACCCACCGTCATCCAGCTTCGTTTGAGACTCTCCCGAAAGCATGTCTTCCGACTCGGAACTAGCCTCCGTCGTGGCATCGTTGCAGTTCACCAATTACATTTCCCGTAAGGACCCTCACCATTGGAGCTACTTGATCTCATCGACATTTGCAGTTGCGATTGCGACGACTGTCGTGTATGACTACAGTGAGTGAAATATAATAATTACCACTCTCCGAACTCAGCCAAAATTATTCTTTCAGTCATCACCTTTTCAAACGAGGTTTTTATATTTTCTACTTTCCCTGCGAGGTAGAATTTAGTTCCGACGATTTTCGCAGATAGATTATATCTGGGTTGGCGAGCTCTCGTGGATGCGCACGTGCTTTGTTCTGAGCAAATATTAATAGAACAGGTCTTGGACCTTTGTGTCCCTGATGTTCATTGTCGTGTGTATTCATCATTCCAGATGAAAATCAACCCTGACGAAAGAGGAAGGTTCGTTATGTAGGACTTTTCGTTGCTTTGTAAGTCTTCCCGAAATAATAGCCGACGTATGTCGAGTGGACTGAACTCGGGTTCTTCGCACAGAGGTGAAGGGTTATGTGCGTACTGTGTCGTGCTTCCGATATGAACATGCTGATGGTGCTCTGAAAGTTGGAAGCACTTTTATACCTGGACCTCCCTTGGTAAGAATTCTCTCGCACTGTAGTATCTTCGCCTGACGAAAATGCTCGATCAAACAGGCGTGAGTCTTCAGCAGCCACTCACTAACCCAATCATTGACACCAACGGAATTTGATAGGTGTAAGCGGTATTGCTCAACCAACCGTCTGACACTTAAGAATCAACCTAAATCAAAGGCACGGCGCTCTTCATCGCTACCGATTACGCATTCACCGTATTTCTTGCTGCCGCCGACAGTAAGTCCACCCTACTATGTCCTATACGGTTCTAATGGTGAACCATGGGACGGCATATTGAACAGTCGTGATGATGCTACGTGTGTATGCAATGTATAATCAATCCAAGATTGTGCTGGGTTTGCTCCTCCTGCTTTATACAGCAACAATCATCCTTTATACTGTGGCTTGCGTATACGACAACAATCCGAACACCGTCATGTCAAGTACGCCATAACTTGTGCTACGGAAGAAATGAACCTCATTCCTCCTTTCCACAGTGACCACCCCTCAGATTCTCAATATGTCATTTTGCAATCCGACTTTCGACATTGTGTTCGAGATTGGCAAATATAAACTTATTCCTCGACTTACTCTCGCTGCCCTCATGTTCGTTCTTGCCGTGGGCAGGTTCTGCAAGGATTCGTATCAAGCATATAAGGCGACCGGGGCCTGGGATACCAACCGATACATCAAACTTCTCGTCAGGGAGGGCATCCTTTACTTTTTCGCGTGCGTCTCCACATGTTTTCTGCACACTCGTTGGACTACCAGCCAAAAACTGATCTGCACGACCTCCGATACCTCAGGCATTTGTTCAATACCGTCAACTTTGGGAGCAACATGGCTGGCATCATCGTGAATGCGATCGTCTTCAGCGTGATGTTCGTCCTCTCCCCTCGGTTCATCATCAGCGTGCGAGAGTTGTATCTGCACAACCTCCGCGTCAGTGGACTGTGTAACGGGATCGACAGCGGATTTGGATTCTCCAAGAGTCCATCCACCCAAACCTCGACTGCGTCTTCGGTCGGATTCGCAAGTTCGTTTGTTTCGCGAGGAGAACACGTAGAGATGCATGCCATAGAGAGGGATAGCTACGCTTAAAGTGGATTGCGAGACGCGCACGGACATGGGAACGAAGAGTGCTCTGTTTTTAATGGAAAGAACGTACATATGTAGACTCCGACCATGGGTCCTCGTTTCTCACGTGGATGTATAGCACTTCTTTGACCACAAAATCGCAAGAAGGTTCGTGTTCCCAGAGCATGTGTACGTACCCTTGACAGTGGATTCCTTGGCAGTGGGGACTCGTTGTGTACTGCTATTGGATGATCACTGGCACGCATCTTGTGGATGACCACATTGACTGTCGACTGATTCTGTGGCGCTCAGGCTCTCGCATGTACTGTCGACTTCACAAATACGACTGGACATTGTCGATCTGCCCCTTTGTTGGTTCGGCTCCATCGAGCAAGATGTCTGTCACGGTTAATATGTTTGTTATGGTAACGATTATGTAATACCACAGTTCAGTCTTGCTGGGTGACTCGGACTCATGACGGTGAGCCATGGATTCAGAAGGTACTCTTCTCTTTAAGTTGTTGGGGAGCAGGACAGTTAATTGACACAAACACAACTCGATCGGTTGCAGAATCTGCCAGAGACGAGTTTGAGCAAGGAGGGGATCAGTTACATTGAAGAGGCGATCACCCTCACTCGTAAAGCACTAGCACTGTGCCCAGCTGGCCACCACAGGCGATCCCGCTCTTTGTCATAGCTTTCCAGTTGTCTCGTTGATCGCTACATGCAACTCGGGTCCATGCAAGACGTCAACGAGGCCATTGTCCTCGACCGAGGAGCACTCGACCTTTGTCCGAAAGGACACCCTAACTGGTCAATGGCATTGAACAACCTTGCAGTTGATCTCTCCACTCGGTACAATCAACTCGGGTCGATGCAAGACCTCGATGAGGCCATTGTCCTTAGCCAAGAAGCATTCGACCTTCGCCCGAAAGGACACACTGATCGGTCAATGTCGCTGAACAACCTCGCAGTTCATCTCTCCGCTCGGTACAACCAGCTCAGGTTGATGCAAGACGTCAACGAGGTCATTGTCCTCGACCGAGAAGCACTCGACCTTCGTCCGAAAGGGCACCCCGATCGGTCAACGTCATCGAACAACGTCGCAGTCCATCTCTCCGCTCGGTACAACCAACTCGGGTCGATTGCAAGACCTCGATGAGGCCATTATCCTCGACCGAGAAGCACTCGACCTTCGTCCGAAAGGATACCCTGATCGGTCATCATCTTTGAACAACCTCGCGGTTACTCTCTCCACTCGGTACAGCCAGCTCAGATCGATGCAAGACTTCAACGAGGCTATTGTCCTTAGCCGAGAAGCACTCGACTTTCGTCTCAAAGGACATCCTGATCGGTCACAATCATTGTTCAATCTTGCGGAGCATTTGCATCATAGGTTCAAACAGTCGAAGCAGTCGAGGAATAAGGAAGAGATGTTCAATCTATACGCCCAACTCGCAGATCTAACACAAATCGTGTTTTCCACTGACCTCTTTGCCACTAGACGATGGATTCATCAGGCAGAAGATTTCCAGCATCCTACACTACTTGTTGCATACGACACTTCTCTTCGTTTACTTGTTCAACATGTGACGACTCTTCCGTCATTGCTTCAGCATCTCGCCATCCTCAGACGCCTCACCTCGTCACTCGCAGTGGATGCATTTTCAGCTTGTCTTCGTAACCACTCCCCTACCAAAGCTATTGAGCTTCTAGAACAGGGAAGGTGTGTTTTTTGGAGTCAGCTCACTCGCCTGCGTTTCCCCATCGAAGATGGTCACTCCCGTTTCCTTCTTCCTTCTCTTTTCTCCGATCTCCAATACGCTGCTAAAGGGGGCCCGGTCATGTCGTTAATGCAAGCATATATAGGTGCGACGCACTCGTCATCTTGTGCGATCGTGATCCTGTTCATATTCCATTGCAGGTCACACAATAAAATGTGCGAGAACTGGCAACGGAACTCTCTACCTTGACTAAACGCGCAGGAGACACAACGCAGCGAAGCATTCTTCCTACGCAGACTCTGGGAACATATTGTTTCACCGATCATCGATTTTCTCCAGACGATCCATGCAACCCGCATCTGGTGGTGTCCCACTGCCGAGTTCTCTTAGTTGCCTTTACATGCAGCTGGTCCGTATAGGCCGGGAAAACAGAATCTTCCAGATCTCTACATCTCGTCCTATACTCCAACTCTTACCGCTCTCATTCGTGCTCGCCACCCTACGCTATCGGACTGCGACTCAGCGGAAATTTTTTACTTGTATCGGTCAGGGGAATGCTGTTAGCCAGAGGGAACTCCCCTCTGGGTGTGGAACTGGAAACCGTTGAACGGCGCATCAGCAGCCTCGCGACATTCACGCGTGTAGATGGAGAGGAATCGTGCATTGCTAGGGTCGTCGAAGAGCTCAGCCAGAGTGAATGGGTTCACCTCTCCTGCCATGGTCTCCCAAATCCGACATAGCCATTTGAATCCGCGTTCGCTCTGCATGACGGCCATTTCACGATCCAACGGATCATCGCATGCGATCTGAAGAATCCGGAATTCGCGCATCTCTCTGCATGTCATACGACGGTTGGAGATCAGGAGAGTCCAGACGAGGTGATTCACCTCGCGTCGGTGATGCAGTTTGCCGGGTTCCGTTCTGTGATCGGGACGATGTGGGCGGTGGACGACAGCGAGACGAATAAGATTGCATCGACGTTTTATAAGCATACGGTGGACGAATCTGGACGTCTGGATCATACCCGCGCAGCGTACGCGCTGAACAAGACGATGAAATCAGTCAGCATACCCTTTGATCAAAAGATTTTTTATATCCATCTTGGTGCTTAGCCCTATTTGTTCGTTTTCTCTCTTGCTTTGCATTGCCGTCTCTAATTGCTGTCGAATATGCTGTCCATTTACGTCATAGCAAACTCAATTCTCTTTACTTGGTTTCTATTCTCGGTTTAGTCGAGTCAACTAATACACGTGTTGGTTTAGACGGATTTGAATACAGACAATTGGACAGCCTACGGAGCATCACAAGCGCTCCACACTGTCCAGCGTCAACGTTGTTGACATACGGATCTCGGAGCAAGGTTAAACCGTTCTAGGGTACGCACAATGCTGTGCTGTACATAAAGTGACCTTTTGTTCTGATCGTTGCTCGCCTAGATACCAAAGTCATCTCGCCAGATTACGCGACATCCCCTCCTGGACGTGGGGATGATGCTCCGAAGAAGACAAGATAGACCACGAACGAACGCGCGCAGAGGAACGAAAGGTAACCATGACGCTGTGATACTGCATATCCCGGGCGAGTTGGATTACGTGCTTGCAACGTCACAGCTCTGAATCGAATCGTCGATGTATGACGCACCCTCGATATACAGCACTTTGCAGTACATGTATGATGAATTCGCTTGCAATGCTGGCGTGACCAGATTCCTGGCAGCGATCAACTCCAAATGTGGGTAAACGCACGGACACGCTCCTTCCAGCCCGCCAGAAAGGCGACCACAGTGGCAGGCGACGACGCGAGGGCTGGATGGCCTTCTGGATGGCTCGTGCGACTCATTCCTGATGGCCATCCGTCTTGGCTCCCCGAGCCAAACCCAATGATCAATCTGATTGCAGCGAGGCGGGACGAGCGGAAGCAAACAGAAATTCGATCTCCGATCGAATTTCGCCCAATGTTGCCATCCGACAAACACACTCAGGCCCTTCCATCCCTCCACGCGTTTTCGTGTCCAGAAATTTCTACCTGTTTTTGGGATTTCGTACAGGGTCATTATCGCAGGTCGTAACAATACAACACGAAATAACATGCAACGGGCAATGCGGAAGAAGTGACGGTCCACCGGGGTCATCACGAAATGAAAAAGACGGAACACCGCGCTCGTGTCATGGAACGAACGTGACTATCATCACGTTCACGATCAACTTTTCCAAGTCTCCGCCGGATGCAAAGTACACCCGCTCCTTGGTCATCGGTCCAGGCGCCCAATCTGACAAGACGAAAATTTCTGCCTCGGACAAGGCGATCGCACCAGATTCTTCCACCCGTGATCGGATGACATCCGAATCTTTCCGCATCATGTCCAGCTCTTCATCTTCCACGGGGTTGCCGTAGTAGCTCCTCGGTCTGGCCGGCATGGCCACGCTGCGTTTGGAGGGCGAAGTAAAAGGTGTGCCAAAGGGCATCGTGGATGGTTCGTCAGCG
>JBBPOF010000399.1:0-25789 GCA_038091315.1 Porphyrellus cyaneotinctus | reverse complement strand
CTTCGAGAGATCCGCAAGTATCAGCGGAGTACCGACCTCCTCCTTCGCAAACTCCCCTTTTCTCGCGTCGTACGTCCACCGTACCGTCTCTCCCGCCCTCTGAGTGCCTCGCACTGACCTCTCGACAGGTTCGCGAAATTGCGCTGGACATGATGACGGACACCAACTACCAGTTGGGCGAGACTGCTCTGCGTTGGCAGAGCTCCGCCATATTGGCGTTGCAAGAGGCGACAGAGGCCTTCCTCGTCCATCTCTTTGAGGACGCGTGCGTGACTTTTCACGCTTCTCTTTGTTCTTCTCCTCTGAGACACTTTACCTCCTAGCAATCTCTGCGCTATACACGCCAAACGCGTCACCATCATGCAGCGTGATATCCAACTTGCCCGAAGGATACGTGGTCCATGGGGCGGTCTCGGTTAACTCTCTTTCCTTGCATCCAACACATGTTCCTTTGTCACTGTTCTGGACCCACAAGAATGCATTGTACATTGTAATATAGATCTGAGCGAGGTAAAACGATGTCGACGACCAAGGCGCAAAACCCTTAAATATGCCTTGTAAAGAAAGCATGGAGCATGGAAATCGGTCCAATATGACTGCCAAATGCGAGGAGTATCGGGGTAGCTAAAGCCCGACAATGTTTTGAAATCGTCCATGTAAAAGAAAGAAAATCCCTGCGTCAACTGGGAAAATTAAGTTAGGATGTATCCATAATGCACGTTGACGTCGTGTGTAACGACTTTAGGTATGACTACGAGGATCGTGTCGTTGAAATGGTTCCGAGGGTGTGAGGGTATCAAACGAGTGTGTCCGGTACTGCAAACAATATTGGAGATGCATGCGGGTGGGGTTGTTGTAGTCCGTTATGATGCAGCAGTTCGTCGACGCATATGTGCAGGTGACCCAGAAGAATAAGTGGCAGATAAAGGTCTCAGCGACGATAGCTTTGTCGTTGGACTCTGTTCGGGTGGAAGCCAACTCGACCGTTGCAGGCTGCTCTGCGACGCAGCAACTCGCATGGAGCCAGATGTTTTACCACTACGAACATCATTATAACTTCCCATCCGAGAGTCTCCTGGCGTCTTTGCCATCCGAATAGCATCGTCACTGGAGCGTCTCTGATGCGACCCAGAGGAATGGGGGCTCGAGTTGCGACTGCTGGGATTGACCCCATCAGAGCTGTAGTTCCTGGGAAGTGGAGTCGAGCTTTGCAGAGGGAATTGTTGTCCTACAGACCCAGTATACGAACGAGGTGGAACGCCAAACTGATTCACCATAAAAGGGGCAGTCGGAGGAAGTAAAGGCATTTCCATCCCGTAAAACGGAACGCCATTGACCATCGGAATGGTAGGCATGGGGGGAACTGGCGGGACGTTCATCCATCCGTATGGGTTGAACGAGGCCCGGGGGTCGTATGGGGGGTGGAGTGACATCCCTTTTGCTGGGTCCGAGACTACGGACATGCGTCTACTGGCATGTTTACCGTCCGGTCCCCTGACGTCCTCCGATGATGCCGTATGCACAGAGTAAAGCGAGGGTGGTCTCGAGAAGCTGTACTGGCTTCCAGGCGTGGCTGGTACAGAGCTTGAAGGAGAACCCTCATGAGGGGAGACAGGCGAGAAGACCAGTTCGGGTGTAAGCTTGTGTGACGTGCTCGACCTCCGAAGTGAAGCATGCACCGAGTCCCGTGATGCAGACCGATCGCTATCTGGAACCCGGGTAAACGATGCCGACTCGAGCGGGCGTCCGGCACGACATGCCTCGCGTCGCACTCGTGTAGCTTGAAGTTCCTCCATGTAGCCGCGCTCCCGCTCCTCTGCCTGCTTTCTCGCCAACTCTCGAGATCTGCGTAACTTCTCCATCTCTGTCTTTTCAGCTTCCCGGCGAAGACGTTCTTCTTCCCGGAGGACATGCGAAACAGTTACCGACTGCTTTGGTTTTGGTGGCTCATTCAGAGAGATCAAAGGTCGAGCGGGACGCTGTCGAGGCGCGACAACCCTCGAAACGCGATGATCTTGGGGCAGAGCGGTTGCTCGATGATTCTCCATCGCGAGCTGTGCCGCGCGTTCCCGCCGCTCCCGTTCTTCTCGGAGGAATCGAGCCTTCTGTTCCTTGTTCTTACGGACGCGAAGGACGTAGCCTAAAGGTATCTGATCATCCTTGCCGTCATCATCCGCAAAGCGGACTCCTCGTTTTGGAATGGGATCGTTGGTGACTGCAGATCCAGAAGAAGTCGTCTCGTTAGACCGCTGTGTGGGCGACGGGGTCTCGGACAAAGAGGGCGGAACATCGCTGAGCTGAGGTAACAATGACGGTTTGGCAAGTGAATTATTGGCTTGCAAGTCAAATGGGAGAGAGAGCGGCTCCAAGTCCATTTCTTTCTTCCGAGTCACAGAAGGATCGGGATCTACGGGCGGAAATCTGAGCGGTTATAAGAAAATTCAAGAAACTGTACTCACTCAAAGTCAAAGGCGGTAACGTGAAGTTCAACGCAGAATCAAACGGAACATCTGCCTCCACATCCTCGCTGCTCTCCGATAGCGTACCAGCCAATAGTTCGAGTGACTCCGAAAACTCCAACGCAGCCACCCCCAGGTGAGACCCCGGAATGCGAGTGCGGATGATCTGACCGGAGTCCGAGCAAGTCCACACCTGAAACCTATCCTCAAAGCAGGGACGCGAAAGCCAGTTCTCAAGACCGCGGCTGTGAAGGCTCGTAGAATCAGCGGACGGGAAAACATCGTCCTGCAAGTTTTGGCGTATTTGTGCTCTGGGAAGAATCGGTTTCGATGCGAGCGGGACAATTGACAATTCTGCTGAGGGAGATAGACGGTCTAGATGAGCTAGGAGCGACTTTTTGTGCACTTCGGACTCCAAAGTCTCACGACGGCGAAGACGTCTGGAAGTATGACACGAGCGGGGGAAAGAAATGGTGTCTGAGGACTGGAGCAGTGGAGCTGCAGTTGGCTCGTGGACAAGGCTGTTCATGATCAACGTCCGCGCACTAGCACGCGCGGTGGCCATCTGTTGAGGGGAATATGATGGGGTATAAAGGTCGTCGGTGTTACCGTAGGGGTCATCGGACTGGGAGGATGCATCGTCCGTTTCGTTGGAACCGAACTTTGAAGGGTGGGGTGCGTTTTCAGATGATTGCCAAGGGGGTGAATGGTGTCCCTCGGGATGATCGCTGACTGCGGTGTTCCTTCCCCCTAGCCAAGATTTCCAACTGCCCTTTTTGCTTGCGGTGCGTGGGAGGCCGTCGTCGTCGGGAGTGCGGAGGGTAGTGGAACCGCTGGATGAGGAAGAGGACGAATTTGCAAGGTCGTTGGCAACGAAGGAGGGTATCGATGGAGGGTCTATCGAAGAGAGGTGTTTTCTGGAGAGGGAGGGAAATACCCTGGATTTCTTGCGACCGAGATGGGGCCGAGAAGCGTCGTCGGCGGACAAAGGCGCATCGGCCTTGTCTGTGCGCCTGGAGGAGGCAACGAAGACGG
Source organism: Porphyrellus cyaneotinctus (assembly GCA_038091315.1). Classification (NCBI taxonomy): domain Eukaryota; kingdom Fungi; phylum Basidiomycota; class Agaricomycetes; order Boletales; family Boletaceae; genus Porphyrellus; species Porphyrellus cyaneotinctus. The sequence goes on along the minus strand of JBBPOF010000399.1, from coordinate 22,295 downwards.
AGGCCAGTCTGCGCATCGAGTGGTGGTGGAGAAGAAAGGAGCGATGTGGACTTTTGGGAGTTCAGAACGTTACAAATGGGACTGACATGAGTCCGGTCACGGTGCTGTGCAGTTATTAGCCGATGACGAACCACAAAGACTCGACCGTGTACGACGACGAGTTCGAGGGCCACTCAGGAGGTTTCATCCATCTCTTTTCCATCACTCGAAACTTGAAACACAGCCCGGACGCATGTTCTGTCTGTCCACCAGGTACTTCCACTCCCCTTTAACTCCCCTCCGCCCCTTTTCGTCCCTGGCGTCTGTCATTCCACCACCGCACGAGTCGTCGTTCGTACCGCTCCACCACGCCATACACAAAATCACAGTCGACACCTGCCCATCGCGCTGACCTTTCGATGATTATTTTTAAATCTTCCGTAACGTTTCCCAGCACGTCTTTCGCATCGTAGATCGTGTACATTTCACCCGGCTCGAGGACGCCCATATCTTCATCATTCCTCTTTGTCGCAGACAGTCCTCGTCCTTTCAGTCCGTATCGTTCGTCTTGCACCACACCCGCCCCCCCGCTCGTCAGTGGGAAATAGTTGTCAATAACGCGGTGTTCTGTTTCCGCGTGTCCATGTGCGTTCAGTATCACGTTCGCCCCGTGAAATCACTTACCATCTTTTTTCGGATCTACCAACACTTTCTGACAGAAATCAAGATATTCATCTAGGGTCGCGTCATCCAGATCGCTCACAGACCTGCAACAAGATCAATGCCGAAATACAAACAACAATAAGTGTCATAACAAACAGAGACACCTGGGAGCCGAACCGGAGGCTGTTGGCACAAGTTTCCGCCTGAGCATCAGCCCCCTTGATGGCCGCCAAGAATTCGGTCACGGCAGGAAATGCACACGCGGCGTCATCCGCGCGCCTGGGAAGTCTAGACCTTCCGTCAGGTGGTTATCGGCACGTAGGAGTCTCCTACCTCTGTTTCCCATCCAGGCCATACACGAGCTTGAGCACCACGATCGCAGTAGCGATGAGGGATATCTCAGGCGGAACATTGCCATACTTCTGGCTGTCAGTCTCTCCGGCACTAGATAGCGAAAGCGCTCCTTGGGGAGATAACCCTAGAGAAAGTATGTTTCCCACCCTCTTTGTCAGGACATACACCATCGCTAAACGACGAGTTCATCCGGAGGAGACTTGATCATATACGAGTAAACGTACGAGCGCCACAAACGCATTCTTGTACGACGCGCCAGAGAACCGGAACAGCATTGAGTTCCGGGATGACGATGTCAAAGGCTTCATAAAACCGGTCGGCAAGCCGTGACACAAGGCGATGCAACGACAGCGTTTTCGGTGCATACTACATATTACATCGCTTAGCATCGCTGTGATCGATGAACGTGAGGCCATACATGAGGAGACAGTGCTTGAACAGCATGTTTTGAGAGGTGGCGTGTAAGCGACGATGGGAAGGCACGAACATAGTCAAGATATGGAAGCGAGTGTGATTCGATGGCACTGGGGACGAGGATCAACACCAAATCATATGCAATGATTAACAAGACGTCTCGACGTGGCTCACTTGATGAAGTCCTTGTAAACGACGGGCAGCCGGATAGTCCAGCACGCAAGAACAAGTATTGCGATCGTATTCCCAGGGCGATCCATTCGACTTACAATGGGATTTTTGGATGAAATATGCATATTGTTGCTGACACGGAGTTCGTCACCAGAAGATTCGTCGTTTGATGAACTGACTTCGGAATTCTCTTCCAAGAGCAATGTAATCTCGGAGGCAAGCATTTCGTCCTCGCTCGGAGAAGAGTTTCCTTCAGGCACAAGTGTAGCGTTTTCGCGTGACTGGGGATCTTCTTCGTTCTCAGGTCTTGATCGACTATGGTCCCTTTGTCCGACTTCCTGGGGTTCACGTTGATGCCCTTCCAGCTCTCGGGTATAGTGGAAAGGTTCTGCAGGTGGTGGACCCGGAATGAGATTGAGATGGAATGACCACAAGTCCCTGCAGATTGTCTGATAGGATGAGTATGTCCATAACGCCAGCAAGCCCAAAGAACTGTGGCACCTCAAATTCGGGAGGCAGGTTCCAGAGTGACGTCAATGCTGCCACTTGTTTCCGGAAGAGAAGTTGGAGACACTGATAATAATGAAAACGGGCTCTGTCACCGTGATAGGCTGAATGCGGTGATCAGCATGCACCACAGATGGGTTGAGGACCGCGTACGTTTCGGGCCCGCTCCACTCGCCCTTTCATTCTTCTTTCGACTGGACTTAAGAGTGCGTTTCCTCATAGTGTGGTTGCCCACGTCGTCTGCTTCTTCAGACTCGTTAATGTAGTGCTGTATTGAGATCACTTGTCATCTTCACCGTACAACTCGTGAATGCCGTTGCTCACCTGAAGAACATGACCCTCACTGCAGGTGACCAAGCCAACGGCATTTTTTCGCCACTGTCGGGACCCACATATCAGACAGTTCTTACGAGGCGCCATGATACGTAGAAGGTTGTCGACAAGTACTCATACTATCGATTCGTCTGTCACGTGTCACACGGGGATTTGATGAGACGAAATTTACACCCGGTCACGCGTCACGGGGCCTGATGTCGAATATTGCGATCGGTCACTGAAGGGATGATTTGGCGGGATGAAAGTTGCACTCAGACGGCAGGAAAAGCCATATTACTCCATTACATTCTAACTTTAAGCTATACTTAGTATCCATGACGAACCTGAAATGGACGAAAATTCTTTCTGTCATGCGTCACAGCTGTTGACGTCGACCTGATTAATATTGTTCTGGTAACCCATGTCACGCGTCACAAGGCCTGCCGAACCGGGGTACAGTAGAATGAATCACGTGATCTTTTACTCCGTCTTCCAAGTTTTGCTTGTGTGCACGTTACAAGAACTTTTCAAACCCTGTTGCAATTTCGTTGGCTCGCAGGGCGATCAGATGAAGCCTTTCTTCTTTGTTGCCTTGTTGGCAGCGCTGGCGACGGTGGCGTTTGCGTGAGTCACGTCTCCATCAGGCTTCAAGGGCAGCTGACCGAAGTGGCCCACAGGTGGACGAAGGTGAGTGAAGAGAGGTGCTTAGTTAACGTCACTTAGAACATCTATCTCAGGAGGACCATGAAATTTTTGACATCGTTAGTGCATTGGAAGCATCCGAAGGTGTGTCTCAACGGTGTCAGATACTGTCTCTCAGCTCGAATATTGTTGCTGGTACTATGCAGGCAAGGGAACGACATTTTACTCATGGCTAGACGTATCTCCAACGGCAACTCTTACGGAGATCAACAAAGCATACCGGAAGAAAAGCATGCAGCTCCAGTCAGACTTGTCCACTAAAGAGATTGGATGAGACAGCTGATGAGATCCCAGTCCCGATAAAAATCCGGGTGTCAAAGGCATCCAAGAACGGTTTGCAAGACTTGGCATTATTACCAATATACTACGAAGTTCCGAAGGCCGTAAGCGGTTCGTGTGGTCGTCCCTGATGTGGTGTTGCGCGGTTAATATTTGGTAAGGTATGACTTTTTCCACAAGAACGGCGTGCCAAAATGGAGGGGTACCGGATACTATTACTCGAGGTTCCGGCCTGGTCTCGTGGTGAGTACAAGGATTGTGTTGTGACGAGCGACTAGCTGGACAGCGGAGTTGCAGACGGTGTTGGTATTCTTGGTGATTTTGACCAGTGGGCTACAGTATCTGGTGCAGAAGGTGAACTACAAACGGGATCTGGAAAAGGTGCGCCAGACGGTGTATGACGCAAGATTGGCTGCATGGGGGCCAAAGATGATGCCATTGGAGGGAAAGCGCAAGGTGGGTTGTTCTTGCTAAGAGAATGTGACGTTATTTAGGAACGCCATCAATCTCGCAGGTCAAAGTGAACCTGGGCGGTGGACCACGAATGGACGAAGCAGGCAATTTTGTGCCGGGGAAGATGGTTGACATGGTGGTGGATGGCAACGGAGTTTATCTTGTGAGTCGGCCGATGCTTTCAAGGGACAGGTTGATGGATGTATGTGTCAATAGTGCGACGGGACGGACCTCCACGTTCTTGACGAGTCATCAGCGATCCCTCCTGCCATTTCGAGGACATGGTGTGTGTCCCTGTTGGCCGGGTTCGTGCGAAGAAAGCAGTCGGGCGAGGGAACAGAGCTGGAGGAGAGCGAAGAGGGGAGTGAGTCCATTGCGGCACCGAGATATGCTCCTGTAACCACGGCCGGCGGACGGCGAAGGAAGGCAGCACGGACGAGAGCGGGGAAATAGTCAATTATTATCAGTTTCTTTTCTTTTCTTTTTGTTCGGTTTTATCTGATTGATCGGATCGGCCGACCACGCGACTGATAAGCAATAAGACGGACGATCTGGCCGCGATCCGTTTCTTATCGACCAATCACAAGACACGTCACCCCACAAACACATGTCAACACACCGCATCGCCTGCCACTTTAAAGGGCGACACTGGCCTAGCACTGTTCCTCGTACTCTCTCTCCCAGATGTCTTCCTCTCTGTTCACCTACCGCAACGAACTCCTCCGCCCCTACCTCGACCTTCCCCAAGGTGACAAGATCCAGGCAGAATGTATCCTTCTTCCCTGCCCTTCTCTTCGTCCCCGCTCACATCTTCTTAGATGTCTGGATCGATGGCGACAACGGTCTCCGCTCCAAAACCACCGTTGGTTCATCCTTTGCTTTCTCCTTCTCGTCACCGACGTCCTTCGCAGACCGTCACCAAAAAGGTTACTGACATTGGCCAGCTCCGCGTCTGGGACTTCGATGGTTCCTCCACTAATCAGGCTCCCGGACACGACTCCGATGTCTACCTCCGTCCGGCTGCAATCTTCAAAGACCCCTTCCGTGGTGGTGACAACATCCTTGTCCTCGCAGAAACCTACAACAACGATGGCACCCCGAACAGGACAAACCACCGCCACCACGCAGCAAAGGTCATGGAACTTGCAAAGGACTTGAAACCCTGGTTCGGCCTCGAGCAAGAATACACCCTCTTCGATGCCGATGGTAACACCCCTTTCGGCTGGCCAAAGGGTGGTTTCCCTGGTCCCCAGGGTCCCTACTACTGCGGAGCTGGTATGTCATTTTCCGCACCCCTTTGATCATCCCTCATCGTCTTTTTAGGCACTGGCAAGGTCTTTGCTCGTGATCTCATCGAGGCCCACTACCGTGCTTGCCTCTACGCTGGCGTGAACATTAGTGGTATCAACGCAGAAGTCATGCCCGCTCAGTGGGAATTCCAAGTCGGCCCCTGTGAAGGTATCTCGATGGGCGACCATCTTTGGATGGCACGTTACCTCTTGGTTCGCATCGCCGAGCAATGGGGTGTCAAGGTGTCCTTCCACCCCAAGCCTCTCCAGGGTGACTGGAATGGTGCTGGCTGCCACACCAACTACAGCACGCTCGCTATGCGTGAGCCAGGAGGAATGAAGCATATTGACGAGGCGATCGAGAAGCTCTCCAAGCGTCACAACGAGCATATTGCTGTCTACGGCGAAGACAACGAACTTCGTCTCACAGGTCGTCACGAGACCGGTTACATTGGTGCCTTCAGTTCTGGTGTCGCTAACCGTGGTGCTTCCATCCGTGTCCCCAGGCATGTGGCCACTCAGGGATATGGTTACTTGGAAGACCGTCGCCCTGCTTCCAACATTGGTATGTTTTTGTTTTACATAGGCTCTGTTTATTGCTCACTCTTGGGCAAAGATCCTTACCGCGTGACAAGCATCATCGTGGAGACCACCTGCCTGGACAAGTGAGGACAGTTGCCCGTCTTGTAGATTTAAGTAGAAAAAGGAGAAGTAGAAAGCAACATCATCACTATACCAATGCACAGATGCTCTAATATTACTTCTGTGGATTGTCATTTTCTACAAAATTGTGTACCTTGCTTGCAAGGTCCCAGGCATATGTCTGCAGATTCAAGACATGGACAAATACTAGTTATTTCTGGTTGTAGGATTGCGTAGATCTATAGATTTCAGATTCTGCATCCCGATATCGCGTGGGAACAGGGGAAGGGCTCGTCATCAACTTGAGTGCAGTAAACAGGCAACAGCGTTTTTCGTAAGGGCTGGAAAGTAGGTAATTAGTATAGTGGTCCTGCCAGGACAAAATAGAAAACAAAACAAAAAGTGTAAATGATTTTGGATTTTGAGAGTTGGATTTCGGGAAATGATTCAAAAGAAAACCTCATAAAATAATATGGATCTCGACGGCTGAATAGTACAGGAAACTGGTTTCAAAAATGGTTGGTGTTCGCGGACCTGCTGAACCGTCCACAGAAAAGCCAACTCGAATGCACAGAATGTCATCCCATCCATGCAGCTGAGGCCAGTCAGGTAGCTACTAGGTCCGACAGGGAGTCGGGAGTCGACTTCGATCTGACACCGTGCTTATGGTTCAGGGTTGACTTCTCTGGACCCGGGTATATGATTGTCTTGCAGCTCGAGCATGTTGGGACTTTGCAGGACTAGAAAAAAAAGTGCATCGAGTCAGAAACGAGTGACTCAAAAAGGAGCCACTCTCAGCTTTCGAATGCCAGTGATGAAAGTGCAGTGGTGTCACCAGAACATCTCCAAGTTTCAATGGGCTAGATTGTATTGAATGACTATAACAGAAAAATGAACAGTGTGTACCGTATGCAACATGGTGGTCGTATTGAGTGTCAGTACAATGCTCACCTGCGCCTGTAGATTACTTAGTACCTCTTGGCACCCCTTGGATGGTTTCGGCGGCTTCCGGGTGACAACCCCTTGGAGAGCTTCTCGGCTTGCCTGGGAATGACCAATCTGCCGTTCTTCTGATGAGCTGATATGGACAAGAAGCTTACTTTGGCTGGCTTTCTCAAGCTCCTGACGAGCAACAATGTCCCTGTCTCAAAGGCAATGGCTGTAGCCAGTAAAGTGTTCGTCTCATTTCTAACTTCCGAGTACCTCCTCGAACCAACCCAGGTTCAAGGAATACAACACACCGGCTCTTCTCGCCCGACTCGACGACGTCGAGTTGCAAGCGCTCGGGATCAAGGACAAGGACCTTCGCAAGCACATCCTCGCCGCTGCTCGCAAAGTCGGATATTCTGGACCCACCCGAGGACTCGAGTCAGAGGGTGTCGGCCTTGCACAGCACGCCAGCACGCAAGTCAATACTGTGCAGACAATAGTACGCTCCTCTCTTCATGCCTGACGATCTCTCAGGGTTGATCGACTCGCGCAGATCACGTCCAAGAAGAAACGCAGGCGTGATGATGACTTGAACGAATATCTACCCGAGGCGCCGCCGGACGAAGCATCAGAATATGGAAGTATGGACTTCAGCGAAGTCTTGGACGAGCAGGTTGGTGCTTTTGCTCTCTTGGGCATCGTTTCAGCGTTGACGTGTATGATAAGACCCTGCAAGTGAAGAGCACGGTGACCAATCGAGCACCGCTCATGACTGCATGGGCAATGATCGTCGCGGAACGCCTTGGGTTTGACAGGGAGGAAGCCCTGAGCATCGGTCAGTGTTGGGTCACCTGGTCCGTTGATCACAATTATATGCCTCTTTCATCACTCCAGGATCGGTGTACACGGAGATGAATGCGGTCGTCAAGGGCGTATCTCTGGGGATCATAGACCAAAGCAGGAAGAAAGAGATCGATCACATTTCGGATGGACAACAACCATACGTAGATCTAATGGGCAGACGGTGAGTTTGTAATACTATCCTCAACGTGCACGCCTCGACCTTCCGAACAAAACCACTGCGCAGAATGTACGTGTGCTCCGGTGGGCCAATCTCAACGCAACCCTACTGACTGCACTCTCGCGACAGACCTCTTTACCGGACCCAATCGTCCAAGTGGAGAGCGCTCGTCGATAGCTCACCTGCGATTCCGAGCATTGCGTTCTCGTACATCTCCCGTGCTTTCCGACAGACCACTCCATTCATAGTTGGCGCGCTGCGTCTCTTGGCAGAGAGTTATTCGCCGCAAGAGCTCAACAAGGCTGGGTTTTCACTTTATGCAGATTTCAGGCCGACGGTGGACGGGTGGGGGAACAGAGGGGAAGTCCGATGCGAACATATATTGTCTTTGAGGAAGAAGGGAGGGGGAGAAATATCGGATATGCACGCATCTGGGCGTAGCGACAATCAGGAAGTATCTGATAGACACCCGTCCAAAAAGGCGCGGTCTTTCTTTGGAGGAGCATCACACGATATTCAATGAAGACCTTGAACTCGCGGCAAGCTACCTTGAGTTGCATGATCGAAGGAAGATAGTAGTGCAATTTGTTGTATCAACATCTATGTAACAACAGGTCGAAGTACCATCCTATGTATCCCGTCGCTCGAAAGAAATCTAGGTATCCAGGAAAGAAATGGAACTCTATAGTTTCTTGATGACAGCCGCGGTGAACTCCGAAGTCGTTGCAGCACCTATATAGGTTAAGCATAGTTACCCCGAAAGCACGATGTACCCACCACCCATGTCCGCAGTGCGGACTTCGCCTGCATTAATGACGTCGAACGTTGCACTCGCAATACTGTTAGCAATGGAATCCAGGCTGCGGCACTATTCATCAGACAGCCGAGGGACGGACTACAAACACTCACCCGAGATGTCGAAGCATCATGGTAGCGCTGAGAATCATGGCTGCTGGGTTTGCACGGTTCGTTCCCATGATGTCAGAAGCTACGTGTCTACATCCAGGCTCGAAAAGAGCATACTCCTGGGACACGCTAAGCAACGATCCTCGATCCGAGAGAACATGTGCATACCGATCCGACGTTACAACCTGGGACAATACCGGGACCGCCAACAAGTGCCGCCCCGATGTTGGAGATAATTGCGCCATATAAATTGGGCATCACCATGACGTCGAATTGACCTGGCTTCGCAACGAGTTGCATGGAGCTAGATAAAAAATAAGAGGTGCACTTAGGCTTGGTATTTGTGAGGAGACAAACGTGTTGTCGATAATCATGTCGTTCGCTTCGATGCCTGTAGATTTGTATTCTTCTGCTACTTTACGGAAGGTGTTCAAGAAAAGCCCATCGCCCAACTTCATGATGTTGGCCTTGTGAATGCAGGTGACTTTCTGCAAATCATGGGGGTTATGCTTGACAAGGAGAGGGTAAATATGAAAGCATACCTCGCGGTCGTTCTTAAGGGCGAAATCAAAGGCGAAACGAGAAATACGTTCTGCTTTAGCCCTTGTCATGACTTTCAAGCTTTCGACAACACCAGGGTAACTTTGATGCTCCAACCCGGAGTATTCACCCTCAGTGTTTTCACGTATGATGGCAAAATCGACGTTAGAATGACGAGTAGGGAATCCAGGTAACGACTTGCAGAGTACCACAGAAGCGTAAATGTCGAGTTGTTGGCGCATAGCGACGTTCCAGGAAATATGACCGGACTGTGAGATGGGAGTGAAGAGGATGCCTTATCGATGGATCAGTAAACATTGTTGGCGAAGGTGGGGTTGGATGTGAATGTGCTTACCCTTCAAGCCGACGCGGTTGCGCTTCAAGCTCTCCATGGCCTGTTTGAAGAGATCCTCGCCTGCGGAGGACATGCCGGAGACATTGTACTGCTCCCATTCGATAGGTGCATTGACATAGTCGAATATCTCCTTGACGGAGTCGGTGATTTCTGCGCCAATACCATCGCCGGGAATGAGCGTGACCTGATGAAAGGAATAAACGACATGTGTGTGAGAGTATGCCGGTGCTTACAGTGTAGACTCCGCCATATTTCGTTGGGGACTAGGAGATGTAAGGTCATAGGCAGGGCATTCGATGCATATGACTTACTCGCTGCGTAACTCTTGGAAAGCCGGCTGAAAGGGTAGTGGCAGCTCTCTCTCGACGCCATGTTAGTTACCCTCTAGGTACAAAAAGACACACTCACAGAGAGAGCGGGACGCGTCGCCGATGCGAGGGCGTTGCGGAACATGTCTGTGGACAAGAAAGAAAAAGCAAGGGAAAATATCAAGGGAAGAATCGGAACGGTTGATCCATCAACCACGTAGCCAATCAGCGATATGTCATCTGTTCCTCTCGTTCACTTAGACGCTCTGAACTTTCTTTTTTCTCTTTTTTTTTTTTTAATAAGATACCCTGATGACCACTCTTTCACCCGACCTGCCAGAGATACCCTACGTTCCCCCACCACGAACGCCCTCTTACTACTTTGCCCTTCTCTGCATAGTCCTGCCACTCTGGCTTGTCATACCCTCCTCGTGGTCGTTCGTTATATATACCCTATATAATGTTAAATTATGGACCTACGGCTGGAATGCCAGACTATGGTTTGCAGTTGCCCTGTGCGAGGTGCGTACATTTCCATCCGACCACAGTCCTTGATCGTTTATTCGTTCCTATCAGGTTCTCTTTAGTGTTTATCATTACAATCTCGTTCGATACCTTTCGGGGTTTCCTCCGAGGGACCCCAGCAACCTCGCCGAGCTCAAGACCGGTTTCGAACGCGTCTTGAAAACCGGACTCGCCAATCTCACTGTCGACGAAGAATCCCTCAACATCGAAAGGCCAGGCAGTCCGGCCGAGCACCTTGTTCGGCTGCAACCTGACGATCCTCGCGCTATAGAGTTTCGCGAGTGCATGAGAGCATGGTACTCACTTGCTCGAGTCCGCTACCCGTCACCCCGCTAACTTTTTCTCCGAGGTTCCGGAGGACCACATGGTCATCTATCAGGAAACAAGATTTCTACGCATATATTTATTGGGCCTTTTATAACAGCCCACTCCCTTCCGCTCATTTACTACCCGATCACCAGCGGGACGTTCTCGAAGATGCCATTAGGCAGATTGAAAATCGTGCAGGGATGGCCGTTCCAGATGGTCCTAGTTCCGGTGTATCGCCCATCTTGCTAACAATCGACAAGCTCAACGTAACCTCTCGACCTCTCGTCTGGTATACAATGGTATTCGCGGCGAATTGGATGTTCAAAAGATGGTTAGAACGGGTACACACTGTGCGATTTCGCTGCTATGGGGGCCTGGAGTGAGTACCATGTTCGCTAAACACCTGATCTTAATCATTGGACTTCTGTTCAGGTATTGTATCCGTATACCCGAAACCTGGGACCGTGTTCACGGATGTCGCCCCATCGTGCTCTTTCATGGACTCGGCATTGGTTTGATGCAATACAAATTACTCATTCACGATCTGCTTCGAAATTACTCTGATCGGCCCATCATAATACCCATACAACCCAACATCAGTCAGGACGTCTTCCATTCCAAGTTTCTGAAGCCGATGGGTAGACGTGAGATGACTGCTTGTTTATCCGGCCTTTTGACAGAGTTGGGTTGGGTCTCCTCATCGAAAGATCGTAGCCTCTCGTCTCCGAATAACCTGTCACAGGGACATGGTATTGTTATGCTTAGCCATTCCAAGTAGGTGTACTCTCGTCAAGCCCGTTCACACCTACTTAAATTGCACCCACAAGTGGTTCCTTCTTGCATGCGTGGTTCCTCAAGGCTCATCCAGAGATGGTTGTGCGCTCATGTTTCGTTGACCCTGTCACATTTTGTTGCTGGGAAGGTGGTAAGTCGACCAGTGTTTAATGAGTCTGGCGTGATGCAGAATCGAATTTCCACAGACATGTGCTACAATTTCTTGTACAGCAGATGTTCTACGGTGCGATCCCCAACACGCTTGTACCATCTGTGGTTTAACCCTCATTCCAGGGTCTGGGTTTGTTGATGAGGTACTTCGTAGGAACCGAACTAGGGATTGCGAACACGATTCAGCGTCATTTTGACTGGTCGTCAAATTCTCTTTGGTTCGAAGAGATTCCGAATGCCCGCGACCCCGAAAAAACATTTGTGGTACTGGGGGGCAAGGACGTGATTCTGAATGCAGAAGTGAGTTGCTTGTCCTTCGAGGTCGAGCATCTCTCAGCCCTTCTACAGCGCATCAGACGCTACCTTGGTAGTCACGGCATTCGGAAAGGGATCTGTTTCGACCCAAATGGTAGGCATGGGCAACCATTTGTTGCCGGTGGACCTGCGCATTCGGCGATCATGAGTTGGTTGAAACTTGCATGAGGCACTTCCTTTTTGATGTAAATATCCGTAGAATACCCCTTTATCGATAACAGAAGATGAAATACTGTCACAACATACACAAACTCGTGTTCCGCACCCTGGTATAAGAACGACCTCCCCCCCCTTTTTTGAACTCTCACTCGAACGTCCACCTTCTCATTAATTGTCTCCCTCTCTTTGTAATAACATGCCGCCCAGAGGTGACCCTGGAGCCAGGGGTGGTCGTGGTGGTCGTGGTCGCGGTGGCGGCGCGCGTGGTGGCCCTCCTCCCCGTGGTGGCCCTCCTCCTCGTGGGGGCGCTCCTCCACGTGGGGGGTCATCAGGCGCAGCAGCTAGGGCGACCCCGTCCGCACCCCCGAGCGGGGCACTCCCAGGTGCCCATGTTCAAGCGGTGGGAGTACGACGATCGGGCTTTGGCACTGCTGGGAAAGCAATCAACGTCCTTGCCAACTTCTTTTCTATGGCCACTCCCGAAGGAAACATTCATCACTATGATGGTGCGTCTCTGGTACTGGTCGATCGTCCTGATCAGTGACACCTCCCAATTTATGGGTGGCGGGCAATATCAGTCGGTGAGCGTGGCATCTGTAACCTCATTTTCACACGCACTGATCATCGATGATGCCAACTAGTCATTTCACCCTCGGAGAAAACACTCCCTGCCAGGCTCAACCTCGAGCTTATCGACCATTTGCAAAAGATCGATGCTCCCGATGTCTTCACTCCTCCCGCTGCATATGACGGTCGTAAAAACATGTTTGCCCCAAGGGAGCTGCCTCTTGGGCCCACCGATAGCCAAGAGGTATGTGATATGTTCCATTCTCAATGTGGAACAATCGACCAATTCTTGCCGCAAGTTCAATGTCAGTCTGTCCGACGAAACCACTCGTGGCAGTCCAGGAGAGAACACGGGCGGTCGCGGACCGCGTGTGTATAAAATTAGACTCACAAAGGTTGCTACAATCAATCCAGAGTAACTCCTTCACGTTTGCTATTCGAACATCGTCTTGATAACCTTTCGAACTATTCGCTAGGGTTTTACATCGTTTTGTACAGGGACAGCAGTCTCACGATAGCAGTGTTTTGACGGCCTTGACAGTAGGTGTGCACATGAAAAGCATATCTAACGTTGCTGATTTTGTATTTCTAGGCGCTGAATGTGGTTGTACGCATGGAACCCACCATGAAGTACCCATTCAACGTGCGGTCTTTCTTCACGGATCGAGAGACCAAGGACATTGGCAGTGGCTTGGTTCTTTGGCGAGGGTACTTCCAGTCCGTACGACCTGCCATTGGACGACTACTGGTTAACGTCGATATCTCGACTGGGACCATGTACAAGCCGGGGCCATTACTGGATCTTTGCCTTGATTTCCTTGGCAGACCAGGCCAGCACAACATTTTAAGCCCGCGCCGCAACATGCCCGATCGGGAGCGGATTCGACTCCAGCGCTTCATTACCGGAATTCGAATCATGACAACTTATTCTGGGGAGCGCGTCCGTAAAACCCCTCGAGTAGTCAAGAAGCTTAGCAGTGCAGGAGCATCGGATCTAAGTTTCACAATGCGTGACGGTACAACTATGACGGTCGCCCAATATTTCCAGAGGTTGTTGAACCGACCCCTGCGATTTCCTGACAACATTTGCATTGAGGTATGTGTTCCCCGTTCACGTTTTCTCTTACTTATGATGTGTAGGTCGGATCTGGCGCGTTGCTACCACTAGAGCTTTGCACGGTCCCGCCTGGGCAGATTATGCGCAAGCAGGTCCCGCCTGAGAAAACAAAAGACGTCCTCGAGTTTGCGACCAAGAGACCTCAGGAACGGCTCCAAAGCATAACCAACGGCCTTTCGGTGGAGTTGTTTTTTTATATACATTGTTTTATATCGCTGAACATTGTTCAGGTCCTTGCATATGGCCAATCCGAATATGTTCGCCAGTTCGGGATAACAGTCGACGAAGCAGCTGGTCCTCTGAACGTCCCCGCGCGTGTCTTAGCCCCTCCGAAGCTCCGATATGGTCAGGACAGCCCGCAGCCAGTCGTCGTAAGTCCTTCAGTCCTATGCTATCGCCGATACAGCTCTCACTTTGTATTACAGGCACCCGCTAACGGCGCGTGGAATATGTACGTTGGACCCTTTTCCGGTTATCAGTAGTTGATTTTCTTGAACAGGATTGATAAACGCTTCTTCAGGCCAGCGAGCATTGATCGCTGGATGGTAGTCATCTACGAACGCCAACAGCGGTTCGGTCAGCAAGCGGCACAAGATATGATTGACGGGTTGCTACGTAGTTGCAGTGACGTTGGTGAGTGGTCTTGGTTAGCGGGCTTATTACTATCATAATAACCTTACTGCCAGGATTGAGAGTTAATGACTCTAACCCACTGGTTACCTGGCAAAATGGCCAGGGCCGTATCGCCGAGGTGAATTTTTGATTACTTTATCTAGTGGCGATGACCTATGAGGTTTTGTAGCAATTACGTACAGCCGGAAACGAATGTTTTCAAAAGACGAAGCAACGTCCAACACTCATTGTCGTCGTACTTCCCGACAACGGTAACGACATATACACTGCAGTGAAACAGTACGTTGAAAATGCTGCATTCTTGCGTCATTGTGACCTAATCATGCTACAGCTTTGGTGATGTTACAGTGCGTGTCCCACTAATCTTTTCCTCTTAGCTGCAAGCTAATTCATCCAAAGGTTGGGGTCGCGACTCAGTGTTTGAAAAGTTCCAAATGCTTCCGTGCAAAGGCACAGTATTACGCCAATGTTTGTTTAAAGTGAGCATGATCTCGTGTGGTTGTTAATTGATCTCACGCTTTAAAGGATGAATGTCAAGCTCGGCGGAATCAATACGATCCCTGACCCTCAGTCTGTCACGGTACTAACAGACCCTCGCAACCCGACTGTCGTGATGGGTAATGTCATTTTCGCTTGTATCTTTCAAGGAAGAATTCACACCATCTTGGAATCAGGTGCCGATGTTATCCACCCTGCACCGGGCTCGGATGGTCGTCCCTCGTTCACAGCCCTCGTTGGAAATGTTGATTCCAATTCAGCCAAGTATGTCGCAACTAGCCGTGTACAGAGTTCCCGCGAAGAGATAATTCAAGATCTCAAAGAGATGTCAAAGGTTGTTTATTTCCGTGATCAGTTACTTTCAAACCTGAAGTTGCGCTTCAGCATGTTTTGACCATGTACATGAGATACAGGCAGGCAGTCGAGAAGAAGGCTGGTGATGCTGCGCCTAGCCGCCTTATATTCTTCCGAGGTTTGCATTATTCTGAGACTCCTGGTATCCAGCTAATCTTGACAATTAGATGGTGTTTCGGAGGGTCAATTCAAGCAGGTCTTGGATAAAGGTGTGTTTTCTCGATGTTTTCTCGTATCCTGTTGACACTGTCTTCGAAGAACTCGATGCATTGAAAGGTGTGCTCTAAGATTTGCATTCTGAGTTTATCTTAACCTATTTTCACAGCTGCTTGCGCGGACCTCAAGATTAACCCCAAGATTACCGTCATCATCGTTGCAAAACGACATCACGTTCGCTTCTTCCCAAGGCAAGGAGACGCCGATAGGAGTGGCAACTGCCCTGCAGGGACAGTCGTCGACCAGGTTGTTGCCCATCCTACTGAATTCGACTGGTATCTACAAAGCCATGGAGGATTGCTCGGCACTAGCCGTCCTGCGCACTATAACGTGCTTTACGATGACAACAAGTTCAAGTAAGATATAACTTAACTCTCTCATTGGCATGGCATTCAACAATGACTTTACAGTGCGGACAGTCTCCAATCCTTGTCATTTGCTCTTTGTCATGTATATGCACGCTCCACGCGCTCGGTATCAATTCCTGCGCCGGTCTATTGTACGTCTCTCATCAGTTTCCTCTAAATGTCAACTCAGGTCGGTTTAGATGCGGATATTGTGTGTAGCCGCGCGAAAAATCACTACGATCCTCAGGGAACTGTCGATTTCTCCGACTCGGCTACACAGGCTGATACCTCTCAAGCGGAAGGCGCGCTCGAGGCATTCCGACGGGGTTTCAAGCCGTTGCACGCAAACATGCAACCGCTCATGTACTTCTCCTGAGTACTTTTCTGCATGTTGCTTCAGATCCAGGACCCCCGAAAAACCAGTTTCAACATGCATGTTTCCATTTCTGAACCTCTTCCAACCAAGCCTCAGCAAGATTGTTTCGCCCATTGATGTCACCCCATTTGATTCGATACCATGTAAAAAAAATCCAACCAATAAATGTGTATATCGGTTGTCCCGAGGCTCGGAACCAGAAATAGGATCGGTGCAAGGAACGAGGATGTTCAAAGTATCTACAAGTACACACCATTTTCTCGATCTTCGGTTTCTCCCACTGACGGGCGCTCAGGGGGTAAGTCATCCAAGCCATTTGAGTTAGAGTGATCGTCGGTCCTGCTTCCTGGAGGAGCAGAATGAGAAGACGCAAGGGGCTTAGATATCTGCTCCGAAGTAACGGAATGACCATGATGGGTCAGCGCCAGCTTGAGCATGAGGATACGTTCGTCCTGTGATGCCCTGAATGTCCTCAGAGCCGAAAGAAAAGATCGGATCGATGGATACATGCATGGTAATCTCGTTTTCTTTCACGGCCTGACTAACCTCGACGTCTACTTCTTCTGAGGCAGGGCCTTGCAAATATTCTTGCAATTCGTCTTGAGAGCGTCGCAAATGCAGCAAGGAATTTTGCAGACGGGCGATCTCTATTGGGACTGTTAACAAGAAGTGACGACTGGCAATCTGGAGAATCCGACCATCCCATGCTACTGCAGGATCCAGAGCGATGTCAATGGCCTGAGAGAAAGAGAACGGCTGCGGATATCTAGGGTTGTACTCCATCGAATGAGGCCAGTGATTGACTTGCAAGTCCGAGTCCGACCTGACTAAGCGCAACACCTTGACCGCATGCCAGGCCCGTTCCTTGTCCTCATCGACACCGACGACATCCAGCAAGATCGCTTGCTCGCGGTCTGTCGTGTTGCCTCGGTGATCTCCAAACCTACCCACAGTCTCTCAGTACCTTCCGCACGTCACTTACTGATCGATGATATTTCTGCGGATCCTGACCAGATCATCGCCAGTCTCGACAGTGGCATTGGCAAGGCTATTGTACCCCTTTCCCTCGCGAAAATACTAGTTGGCACCGTTCCTGCTGCTCGCTTGATCCTTCTGCTCGACGCCGCCAACGCTAGCGCCGTTCCCGACTCCCTCCGTAACGCCATCTCTGGCGTGCTCCTCAAAACAATCTCGACAGATGTTGAGCTCATCCGCTCGATCTCCACCTTCTTTGCAGGGCTGTCCATTCACGTCTTGTCAGAAGACAAACCAACCCCTTCGATGATAAGAAAACTCGCTGCGATCGGCGCATCGCTCGTCATCCCCTTCTCTGATTTCGAAACATCCATCACGATCGCCGATGCCTTTCTTGCCCCGGTCATATCCGACAGATCTGACGGGCTCTTCCCGACCATCGTCTCGTCATACACCCAAGGTGGTAGATCTCTTGGTCTCGTGTATTCTTCTCGCGAGTCCGTCGCCCAATCTATCTTGACCGGCAAGGGCATATACCAATCGCGCAAGCATGGTCTTTGGGAAAAAGGCAAGACATCGGGATCGACGCAGGAGGTCGTGTGCATCCGCATGGACTGTGACTCGGATACGCTGGAATTTTCGGTCATCCAGCATGGGTCAGGATTTTGCCATCTCCCACAACCGTCGTGTTTCGGTAGCATCGACGGACTTGCTGCGCTGGAAAGCACACTCACGGCGCGTCTTGCCTCAGCACCTGAAGGATCGTATACCCATAGGCTGTTCAACGACCAAGAGCTTCTGCGAGCCAAGATCAGAGAAGAGGCGGATGAACTTTGCCGTGCGGAGACTAATGAGGAGATAGCCTTCGAAGCTGCCGATTTGTTTTATTTCGCCCTAACGCGATGTGTCGCTGCTGGGGTATCCCTTCGGGACATCGAAGATGTACTGAACAAGAAGGCAGCCAAAGTCACACGGCGGCCAGGGAACGCAAAGTCCCAATTCATTTCCAATGGCAAGAATACGCCAAAGAATCCTTCGAAACCACGAACTGCTGTGGACCCAAATGCACCGATTGTCATGCGCACTGTTGATCTGCCATCCACTGGTCCAGGGGAACGTGCTCAGTTGTTGAAGCGCCCTGTGTTGAGGTCTGAAGAAATGATCGCCAATGTCAAGCCGATCGTTGATAGTGTCCGCAAGAGAGGCGATGCTGCTCTTCTTGAGCTGACCGCCAAGTTCGACAAGGCGCAGCTCGAGACCCCAGTCCTCCTTCCACCTTTCTATCCATTCTCGTCCGCCACGGCGGAGCTAGACCCAGCTGTCAAAGACGCCATCGACGTTGCTTATGCCAATGTTCGCAAGTTCCACGCGGCGCAGGTCCAAGACAGTCACCTGGTTGTAGAGACCATGCCTGGCGTGACCTGTTCACGGTTCGCGCGAGCGATAGCACGCGTCGGGCTCTACGTACCTGGAGGGACCGCCGTGCTGCCCTCCACTGCTCTGATGCTCGGCGTGCCAGCACAAGTAGCGGGCTGCGAGCAGATCGTGCTGGCGACACCCCCCCGTGCTGATGGGAGCGTTTCTCCAGAGGTCCTCTATGTCGCTTACTTGGTTGGTGCGCACGCGATCCTAAGGGCTGGTGGTGCCCAGGCAGTTGCTGCCCTCGCTTATGGCACTGAAACATGTCCCAAAGTCGACAAGATCTTTGGTCCTGGAAATCAATGGGTAACAGCGGCAAAGATGCTCGTACAGAATGACACAGAGGCCCTGGTGTCCATCGATATGCCCGCTGGGCCATCGGAGGTACTGGTGAGTGCTTGTTTACCAAACGTGGTGCACGTCCGGGCGCGTGCACCGCGTTCGTTGTTCTTGTACGAATAACGAACGCGGTATTTCTGTCAGGTCATTGCAGACGAATCATGCAAACCCGCGTTCGTTGCCGCCGACCTCCTGTCGCAAGCCGAACACGGTATCGACTCGCAAGTCGTCCTGGTATCATGTGCTCTCTCAGACGACAAGCTCAGGGACATAGAAAAGGAAGTCGACAAGCAAGCGCACGCTTTGCCGCGAGTAGACATCGTGCGAGAGAGCGTGTCACGGAGCCTGATTGTGAAGACACCTGGGCCAGAAGAAGCACTAAAATTTTCAAACGCATACGCGCCAGAGCATCTCATCCTGCATTTGCACGGTGCCGCTACCTGGGTGGAACATGTGAAGAATGCAGGAAGTGTATTTGTTGGACCATATTCTCCAGAAAGGTTATTCCTCGGCTCTTTAAGCGGCGTTGGGTACTGATACAAATCTGATAGTTGCGGAGACTATGCGTCCGGAACAAATCACACGCTTCCTACCAATGGATATGCTCGCCAGTTCAGTGGCGTGAATACGGTGTCTTTCCAGAAGCATATTACTTCACAGGAGGTCACCGCGGAAGGGTTGCGGAAATTGGGACCAGTTGTTGTGACGTTGGCGGATTGCGAGGGGCTACAGGCTCATGCAAACGCCGTCCGGATACGGTTAAGCGAATTCTAGGAACTGGAATTGAAATTTTTGTGGAGAACATCTTACTGTGACATGGGTTGCGTGGATACCCATAGCAATCGGTGATCAAAGTACGATTGCTCGAACTGGGTGACAACAAACGAGATCGAACTACGGGGTGCGCATACATGCTAGTTGGTTCTATAGAGTGCACGCTTGGCCACCTTGACGATAAGCGGGGTGTCAGGGAAGGAGAGATCCTCTAGGATTTTGGCATACTTAAGACACGGACATCAGCCGAGATACAACCATGCCTGCGCAAAAAAACTCACAGGTGTTGGCACGTCAGCGCCAGTGATTCGCTCGACGGGTGCGTCAAGGTAGTCAAAGGCTTCACTCTCAACTATCTGAGCGCAGATTTCACTTCCAACACCAAACGCAGGGAAACCGCCTTCAACGATAAGTAGCCTACAGAGATTGTAAGAACGACCAAACAATGTGAATTTGATGGAACTTGCCGGTTCGTCTTTTTTACGGATGCTTTGATGGTATCTATGTCGAGAGGACGAATACTACGAAGGTTGATCACCTCGGCTTTGATACCCTCCTTGGCAAGGATTTCGGCAGCCTCTAAACTATGGGTGACCATCTTACTGTGTGCAACGATGGTGACATCGGATCCCTCGCGTTCAACTTTGGCCTTTCCGATGGGGAGGAGGAAGTTGTCGGACATGGCTTCGGCCGACATGGGGAAAGAGACACCGTACATCATTTCGTTTTCTAGGAAAACGACGGGGTTAGGATCCCGGATGGCAGACTGTCGAACATGAGGACATGTGCCAGGAAGTGGAAGAGGTGATTAGCACGCACCTTGAGAAGACCCTTGCAGTCCTCGGCACTCCATGGGCTGACGACTTTGAGGCCGGGAATTGAACCGTACCATGCGGCATAGTCCTGGGAATGTTGTGCACCGACACCAGCGGCAGCACCGTTTGGACCACGGAAAACGACAGGGCATGGGACGTTTCCACCCGACATGTAGTAAGTTTTACCGGCGGAGTTGACAATTTGGTCGATGGCTTGCATAGCAAAGTTGAAGGTCATGAACTCGCAGCTGTGGAGCAGGTGGGTCAGAAAAGACAGACGGGATAGGTGGGGGACCCACATAGGTCGGAGGCCGGCAAGTGCGGTACCGACGGCGAGGCCAGCAAAGCCCATCTCGGTGATAGGTGTGTCGACGACACGCTTCTCGCCGAACTTGTCCAAAAGGCCTTTGGTGACCTGGAATGGATGCGGTGAGGTGTAAACACGTGTGCACGAAAAGTGGAAAGTACCTTGTATGCGCCGTTATACCGAGCGACCTCTTCACCCAAAACGAAGACTGACTCGTCGCGCAGCATTTCTTCCTCCATGGCCACGTTAAGAGCGTCTCGAACGGTCATCTATGGATAGGCATCAGTTGTGCAAAGTACATGATTGGAGCGTGTACGGAACCGAGTTTTCAGACTGGGTGGCATAACTGCGCGCGACGACGGTTCTGCGCAGTGGTATTGAAGGGCGTGCGCGTGCGTTGGCGAGGGCAGGTGTGAAGCGAGAGAAAGCGGCGCGGACGGCAGTCATTTGGGAGGTGGAAGAAGAAAGCAAAAGTGACGGCGGGCCGATACGGAAAAAAATACTCCGATAAAAATATATATATATATATATATTTTTATTGTACGACCAATGCCAGTCATCCTCGTCACAGGCGCATCAAAGTCGTTTCATTTCATTTCGTTAAATCTGTATGAACGAGCTGACTGTGAGCCAGAGGTATCGGTCTCGCCATCGTCAAGTCTCTCCTCGAAGAGCATGGTACCCACGTCGTCGCCCTCGCACGGTCCAGGACACCCGAGCTGGCCCAACTCATCGACGACCATCCTGCATCTCTCCTCGCCATCTCGTGTGACGTGTAAGTCTCCGTGTCTCCACATCGTCAACGCCAACGCATCCACAGCACGGATGAGTCCGCCCAGGCCCAAGCATTCGTCCAGGCACGCGACACATTTGGTCCCGTCCTCGACGGCCTGATCCTGAACGCTGGCACGCTCGACCCCCTCACCCGCATCGGTGATCCCACCATATCTCTCGATACCTGGAAACACCATTTCGATGTCAATTTCTTCTCACTCGTCAGTGCACTAAAGGTTGCCCTCCCAGCCTTGCGCTCCAGCCCCACCGGGCGAGTGATATTCATCAGTTCAGGTGCAGCAACTGGATGCACATCGGGTTGGGCACCATACAATGCTGGCAAAGCAGCCATGAACAGTCTCGCGAGGTATACTCATTTCCCAACTTGGTCCCAGTGACCTGACGGAGCTCCGGACAGAACCTTAGCCAAGGAAGAGCCTTCCCTCGTTTCGCTGGCAATCGCCCCTGGAAGAGTGGATACAGCCGTACGTTATCCCCTTTCGGCATTCCCTCGAACGCCAGACAAAGACCTGTTTGCAGATGCAGGAAGCCCTTAGGACTACTGGTGCTCCTTACATGGACGCGCCCGATCTCAAAATATTCCTCGACGCTCATCGAGACGGAACGTTAGTGAAACCTTCGGACGTTGGCTATGTGGTTGCGAATCTTGCTCTCCGCGCGCCGCTCAGCCTGAGTGGTTCTT
>JBBPOF010000398.1:0-25806 GCA_038091315.1 Porphyrellus cyaneotinctus | reverse complement strand
CGCGTTTGGAGTCGACAATGCCAACATCTCCAACCTGGAACCCATCTCGTTGATAGTCGTCTGGGAGGTCTTTACCGGGTTCAGGATTCCATAGAGGGTATCCATAATGTACTGGCAGAGATTTTGCGTACACGTCTTGTGGACTGTGAGTGCTTCGGGCCATGGTTTGCAACGCGCCTATTGTGGCGGTGCATCCTTATCTCTTCAATTGCCCACAAGCACTCTACCTCTTTTCTTACCCATCCTCTGTGGAAGGCGAAGTCGTATTACCATCATTGTCTAATTCTATCTTGCATCCATACTGATGCCATGGTGGTTCCATGGATTGCTGAGTCCGAGGAAGCAAAAAGACGTGACAGAATTAGATGGTAATGTTGCCTCCAAAAACGTCAACTTCATTGAGACTTATCACAGGGTCTTCAAGGAGTAAAGATGGAGAAACTGGCGATAATACCGAATCAGTGGATGGCCTGTCATCGCACGTAGAAGTCAAGCCTAATGGTGAGAGACAGCTTCGGGGCGCTGTTTACTCACACAGTGACAACTCTAGAACTACACTATATCAATATCCATGGAGTCCGAATTACATCGCTGGACTTTCTTGTTGACGACGGAAAGCATATTATCGACTGATGGGAGAGAACAAGACCCTCACTACGGAGTGCTCACAACTCTCGGATCTCATGGCCAGCGTCCAGAGGGTGCACAATCATTTCGAGCGTTCGGGCGAGAACGATCGCAGACGCCTTGAGACGCAGGTGCAGATGATGGAGAACCAGACGTTAGTTTTCATTTGTCTTTTCAGGCATTCTGTTGGCTCATCTCGCATATAGACAAGATCTAAAGTCGCAGCTCAGCCACGAACGCGAGACCGCCAGACACTTCACGTTGCAGAGGGATATAGACGTGAAAGAGCTTCAAACGCGTTTGGATAAGAAGGTGCGTCGTCGTGCCCGTGTCGAAAGTCTCGGGCCATGCTCATTGAGTACTTTCAGACCGAACAATTGTTTCAAGCACGAGAGTTGCTTACTAGTGCCGAGACTAGCAAGACACATTTCCAAGAACGGGTGGAAGATCTTACACGCCAACTTCAAGGGAACGTGGAGAAACTCGCTGTCTACGAAAGAAGGACTGGTGCAAACGGTATTGTTCCCGCTCCGGATCCAGACCTCCCCCGCGAACAGCAGCTTGAGCAAGAAGTGGCAGACCTTCGGTGTGCTTCGTGCCCGTGTACGTCCTGTCACGGTCCTGATGGATATCTTGTCTAGTTCGCAACTCAAGGTTGCCCAAGTTGACCTCGCAGCTGCTTGCAATCACACGCAACAGTTCCAGGTAGTGATGGGCGGGGCCCCGCCCGGCCCAAAACCCCGGCTCGGGCCCGGCTTGGGAGGGCTCAGGCTCAGACAAAAGTCAAGCCCCGGCCCTCATTCACAGCCCGGCCCAGCCCAAGGCTCAGCCCCGGCCTTAGTACATTTACTAGGGAACTGCGCGGGTACGGGTCGGGATTTCCCTACCCGCGTCAAACCTGTTACCTGTGATAGGATGGAGAGGGTAAGAAAACGGTGGCGTTCTTGCATGCATGCGCACGGATACTATGATACCGCGAGTGCCACACATGCACGTCGCATGTACATTATGCATGATCATGACACGTCCGGTTCGCCCGATTTGGCTTCCTTGCAATGATTTGACTTGGTACGTCAATCTGGTGCTACAATTGATGTTTCTAGGTCGTGATTTGAGTTTTTGACGTCGACGGGGTGGATCTGGGTGCTGGAAAGGTCAATGGTAGTCATTGGGAATGGGGTTAGGTGGTCCAGGTGTGTGTGCTATTGCTTTCTTCGTATCGTGCTGGTGCTGACCTCCTAGCCCAGCTAGCGTGTCCGTTTCGACTCGTTTCGAGTCGCGGCGTGCTGCGCTTGTTGCGTCGTCATTCCCGCATTGTCTCCCATCCATCTGGACGCCGTCTCCATCGTTTTCGCGGCTCCAATTACCTCTGATGTCATCCGGCTCGATCTCGACGTTGCACATTCATTTCGTCGACGCACTCGTTCTCCTCGCCGTGGCGGCTGTTCCCTTCGTATCTGACGCTGTTCGCATCCATTCTGCGCCCCTGATCGCGTTCGTCAGGTCTCGACGCGTCCTACCCAACAGACCCTCTGGTGCTATACATCGACTTTGTGCGTCCGTTCCAGCAAAGCGACACTCCCTGACACTATGCATTGCGTCGTGTCGCCATTTCCGAGTTGTGTCCTGGCGCACTGTGCAGCTCATCTTGAGCTCGCTTGGTGAGTTTTTCCCCCTCAGGCTGTTGCTCTGTAAGTTGACATTGCGCATTCGTTTCGACATAGCTCTCTTGGGTATCACGCGCTGCTCCGGCACACGCAGGCGGCTTATAGTATACATAGTATTTATTTTACTTAATATTTATTAATATTTATTGCATCTAAGCCCCGGCCAACAGCCTGGCAAATCTGAAGCCCGAGCCTCTTGTGAACATGCCGAGATGTTGGAGCGGATCAATCAGCTGAATATTCTTCGTGAGAGCAACATGACGCTACGTGCCGATTCAAGTTGTAAAACGTTCATGCGAGCTGGACACCAAGCTCAAAACCCTTTCTGCTGAACTCGAACCCGCCAAGGAACAAGCACGCGCCGCACAAGCCGAACGGAGGCTCGGGATGCCCAAATCTCGCTCCTCGAAAGTGAGAGCAAGCGCTGGCAAGAACGTAACGCACAATTGTTGAGCAAGGTTTGGCGTCCTCGTCAGTTTGGGTTTCGTTTGTTCACTCGGCCTATAGTACGATCGTATCGACCCTGCCGACCTGCAGGCGTTGAAAGAAGAGGTCGAAAACTTGAAGACCCAAAAAAAGACGACTTTGAGAAGCGTCTCGCTGAGCGCGATGCCAAGGAATCCGAGAACGAGACCAATGTAAGCATTCGACAGTCTGTCGTATTCTGAATTCTCTGGAAGCTTTTCATCTTGACAGATGGAGACCTACGACGAAAATATGCGCAAGTTGGTGGGCATGACCAACAATCTTGAACAACAGCTCGGCGCGTCCAACAGCGAGAAGTCGAGCTTAAATTGGACGCTAGCAGATCTGCAGGCTGGGCTGAAGAGCGTCGTCGCGGAGCGGGATGCTGGGACTGGCGCGGAGGCATCCAAGGACCTTGCTGGTCAGCTCGAATCGTTGCGTCGAGAAAAGGTGACTTTGGAGAAGGCGTTGGCGGACGGGAGGGCTTCCAAAGGCAGCGGGTGCTACACAACCTGCGCCCCATCGCCTGATCAAACATTTGCCATCGTAGGTTCCCACGTCTATACTATCACCACCCGAGGTCTTAGCCACCCCACTTTTTGGCCGGTCACAAATTGTCACCGAAAATAACGCGCCGTCACACTACACAATTTGCAACTCCGCCGCTCGCAGTCTACTGGCGAAGCCTGTCTATTTAGTTAGTACGAAAGTTAGTAAACATGTAGTGTAATTTATGTATCAATATACAGTATCAAATGAGAGACTATTAGGCTGACTGTATGAGTATGTACTACTTGATGTGAAGGTATGAGTAACTGGTGTCGTGAAGCGGCGGTGTGTACTAAAGCGGTGGTTGATTGATTGACAAATGAAGCTCGAGGGCTGTAGATCGTCCAGGGTGGGTATGTTCATGGGTGGGCCAGTTGAAAGAAGAGTGAGTGATGTGTGATGCTGGCAGACATGGTGAGTAGACCGGATAAGGGACGGCAATGGAGACCGTTGAACGTGAATAGACGACGAACCTGCGTGAATTGAACTACTATCTTGCTCAACGCTGCCACCTCGATCTTTATCGCTCAAAGTCGAAGGCCCGGCAGCCGCATTGCCGGTTTTGTAACGCTGTCCACGGCCCCGAGTTTCCTTGAACAATGCAGAGAACCGAGGATTTTGAGCAAGGGAGGGATCTTCGACCATGCGCGTCTTGAATAGGACTTGTAATGCCCTTGGGCGACTCCCAAGATGGCAGCTTGGATCCGTTCTTCATAGTCAGGCAATTTCAACTGAGATGCCTGCTTTGCCCGTGTCCGCCCCATCCCGGGAGCCACCTAGGCAGCCTTACACGCTCAGTGGAACGCGTTGCGCTACGCGTGCCACAGACGCGTTGAAGTTCATACTCCGCTTCGGCAACGTTCGGCATGTCCATCACGGGCGTGATTTTGCCCATCGTCACACTCTTATTTCCATCTCGATGAATACAGCACGGATTGACACCGTTCAACTTCGTGCCACCTAAGAATATCATTTTCATGAAGTGGGGTTGAAGGGAAAGTTAATTATTAGAGAAATAATGGCTGTTTTGAAAAACCGGCCAAAAAGTGGGGTGGCTAAGACCTCGGGTGGTGATAGTACTCTGATTGGCATCTTGTAATCACTCAACAGGAGAGTTTGCGGTCCGAGAGGGATAAATTGCTTGCCGAAAGGGAGAGCTGGAGTAAATCTGCTGCTGGGGAGTCGCCTGATGCTGTCAAAGTTCAGTTGGAGACGGAAAGGGCGGAGCTCACGAAAGCGCGTGACGAGGCCCTTGTGCGCTTGAAGGTATGCAAACGCCGGGTCATTGCTGTTTCGAATCGCTCACATTCTATCCATCCAGGCCGCTGAGGAACGAGCGAACAAGGCGATGGACGACGCTAGAAATCTCAAGCAGTCCAACGTAGGATATTTTGACTTTTGAATGGGAACAGAACTGACGACGCTTGTAGGAAAAGTTCCAGATCAGAGTCTCGAAGATGCAACGGACGCGAGAATCGGCGATCGCTTCTGCTGTTGAGAGAGCCAAGGGTGAGATCGGCACTTCTTCTCCTGCGCCGAACGCAGAGGAGGTGACGAAGAAACACGCCCAAGAGATGGAAGCTCTCCGCGCGGGGCACGAGACAGCACTCAAAAATGCTGTTGAGGCTGCCAGGGCAGAAGCTACTACCCCACCCGACGGCGCCACGAAAGCCGCTATCGAAGCTGCCATCACTGAGCACGACCAGAACATGCAAGCCAAGCACGCCGAGGAGATCTCTGCCGCTGTCGAACGCGGTCGAATGGAACAGGCCGCCAAGGGTAAACTCAAGGATGCGCAGCTCGTGCGATCGCAGAACAAGCTTAAGGAGCTCGAGGCACAGGTGCTGGAATGGCGCAAGGCCGAACTGATTCCTGAAGCGATCGCCGGTGCTGCTGCACCAGCCGCTGCACCGACTGTCACCATACCTGCTAGTCCTGCAGCTACGACTGCACCTCCCCCCACTACACTACAACCCCTGTTGCTTCGACATCGAAAGCTCCCGCGCCCGCAGCCCCTGCTCGCCCAGTCCCAGTAGCACGTGCACCAGTCCCCCTACAGTTTCAACATCAGCTCCGAAAATCACTCCCGCCGCCGCCGCACCACCACCCGCTAGCGCAGCTCCAGCACGCAAGGTGCTGGGCAATGCTGTCGCCCTGAGCACCGAAGGCGCCGGACGAGGATTCAGTATACGTGGTGCTGCACCCGGACACAGACCAGGCGTTGCCAACAAGCGCGGACGGGAGGACGAAACCCAATCGGACGACTCGCTCGCGAAGAGGTTGAAACCCCCCGGCGAGGGAGCTGGTACATCTGCAAAGCAGAGTCTAACGTTATCGTTTGACGACTCTCTTGCAGGCCGTTTGAATGGTTAGCCGCGGCCAACCGACATAGCCGAGCTGCCTTCCTAATCGAAAAGTGAATTTCACTCGAATGTTGATGCTCGGGTTGTCTGATGGCCCCTAGTTTGCCGACCGCGGTAGGAGGTAATAAGTCGCCTGTGGCGATTCGACGACCGCCACCGTTATAGTGCATTCATCTTTTCTTTTTTTTTCTCCTATTTTTATCGTCTTTTTTTGCTTGCGTTATCATCAACTAGCCAACTAAGGCTTATCGGCCTTGCATGAAGGAAGTGATGACGTTGTCATCACCAGGCCCGCATCTCCGAGTCGAAGCAAGTTTCAGCGGAGGTTACATAGCACTGGGGCCTTCAACTTTCAAGGCGGAATGTACCAACTCAAAGTCTCGCCCACAACATGCCTCGGCTATGATCACCATAGATAATGCACCACGTCGAAGTCAGACAACTACGCGGAAACGAGCCCGTTGAATTCACTATAGTCGAGATCCTCTCTACTTTCTACTAGCCTGTCAGTGATGATCTATGATGGAGGATGGTCTTTCAAGTTTGTCAGCCTCGGTCCAGTCATATACTTACGTGAACCCGTATCTCAGCGGATCTCAGTGTGTAGTACAATGAATCTACGAACAGGAGTAGTTGCGTGCTCGTTGGCGGACCCCAAACACGCTGCCCCTGGTACAATAAGCTACGCGGTAGTACCAGTCGCACAGTGCCAGTGAAAGTATTCATATTATTTCCACCACCTTGACATCAATAGTATGTAGAGAAACCTCCCCATGCAGCCGTATGACGATCTCGTGATCCGTCGCAACCCGCTTGTACTCTCCATGAAAATGTCCTTGAGATGAGAGTAACAGCGCCGTCATGGGTTGTCCAAGTCTAGCAAGGAACCTGAGGGCTTCCGTGCGCTCGTTGAACGGAGAACCTATCTTATGTGGTGGAGGGACATCGAGGAGTTCCTGGATCCAGGGACAAACAAGCAACAGGTCTTCTTTGGGGACTTCGTCCTTGGTACAGATCCTCGTGACTTCGAGTCCATCTGCTTTCGCAGTATAGCTACTGACTTCCGACTCGGAAGCACGGTCTGCATGGATGGTGTTTACAGGAAAGGCAAGGCAAGGCAGTTGGAGGCGCCAGCCAGCGTCTATTTCTGCTCGACGAAGCTGTTTCAGCTTGGCATAGAGCACGAGCGCTCGTGCTTGTTGCTCCATCGTGAACGAAGACTCCAACTCCGACACCGACCTCATTATCTCTTCTTCACCGATGGATGCTGGCAAGTGGCATCGTTCCTGGTATGACTTGACGTGGCCTGGCAAGCAGCTATTCCGCTTGGATGGTTCCCCCACCCAAGCTAAACAACTGACATCCCTCGACTGGGAGCGAGCGATGACCTCCTGGAGTAACCGTCCGAGAGCCTGATACAACGGCTCGCCTGGTATCACTGACATGAAGACGTCAAAGATACCGCAGAGGCAGTAGGCAGAGTCTTCTGGCATTGTGGTTTCGCGTTTGGATGCCATACGAAGCTTCCAATGCACAGTTTCCGGGCTAGGGTGAAAGGCGAGCAACTTGGCTGCAGATACGCTGACTGCAGTTGCAATCTCTCCCATGATCTCAGCAGAGTCTTTATGATTGACTTGTGTGTTAGAGAGATATGGCTTCCAGTCAGCAACGAAAAATCGAATGGCAGTGGGTGCAAGGAGTTCTTGCAGCGTCCAACCACGTTCGAACCATTTACTCCTGGACAGCCCTCCATGCCGTGACGAAGGAGATACGTCCCAAAGGTATACAAGGGTGAGAGAGGAGTGATGGTACCATTTGAACATGGAGTTGATGGACTTTTCGAATTCCCGTTGGTCCTTTTGGTCAATACAGCATGTGTCACTCCATGCCCAACGGTATCCTGCCTCGCCAGCGGTTTTGCAGAACACCTGTAACTTGACGACCCCCGCTTTGCTATCCTTTGGAAGATTATATACGGATCGATCCCCGACGTCCTCGTACAGAGGCTCTCCAGGTTGCCATCTGTGGGAGAACATGACGTATTGAAAGAATTCCTCGACGATACGCTTGATGTGAGTGGGGTTCCTGATCTCTGTCTTCGATAAAACGAGATCCCAAAAGACTGGACTACCTTTAAACAGGCTTCCGAGTTTCTCTTGGTTACACAGAAGCCCAGTCTTGGTGTCTATCATTCTGACAGGGATATCATGAAGCGTTTCCTTGACAGTTTTGTCAACGGTCCCCGTCACATCCACATACTGGCGACGCAGTTCTGCAAAGGTACTAATGTTAGGAGACATACCTGAGAGATGGAAAAAAGATACTCACGATCAGGCAGCCCGTCACATGTCGTGGAGATCTCAGTGTATAGTTGAAGATTTTGAAGCGCACAAAGTTTCACTGCGTAGGCTGGAAGGAGTGAAGGGTCCCGGTTAATAACCTAAACGAAGGTTATCATGTACCTGAAGTTCACGAAGATCCGATATAGAATAAGCATACCTCGTTTGCATCCATCAGTGCGTACTTCCACGAGCCCATCGCCGCATATGCTTCGCACCGTTTTATATAGATTTGTTCTGGTGATGCTGGATTGAGGTCCAATGCTGCGGAATACCAGGCGATGGCATCCGCGTAATCCTTATTGCACATGGCTTCTTCTCCAAAATGCTGGGACGCCGCAAGACACCGGTTATTGAAATCTAGTCGCATATTTTCAGACCATTTACGCTGACACGGTGTCTGAACTCTTACCGCCAAACCATTCAGACATTTCCTTTCCCTTTTTTACCTCTCGACTATAATTGTCGTGTATCGCGAGAAAGAGGCGTATCGCCTCGCGCATGGAGCCGTTGGCAAACAAGGCCTTGCACTTTTGCTGTTGAATTGTACTTTTGAGGTCGTCATCGAAGTTCCAACCGGAAATCTTCAGGAATGTCAACCGTTGTTACACTTTTGCACTAGGCGTCTCACCAGCATGACCGTCATCAGCTCCGGAACTTTGATGAAAGAATAGACAGCCTCCGCTTCCTCCAGAAGCTGTACCGCACGGGCATATTGCTGCTCCTTCATGAAGCGTCCGGCGAGAAGAACGAGGATTCTTGCCTAGATGCGATATCAATCACACTGAGCGGCTCGGAGGGTTGAGGACTTCCTACCCTGACCGCGGAGTGGAGCAATCCAACGTTTGAGGGAGAGCCGGTTTTGTGGTGGATACTCTCGACTTCATCATGGTATCCGCATTCGAACAGGATAACGAGCTGCTTGTAGTGGTGAATTCAGGAGCCATATCACATAATGTAATTCACCTTACCTTGATGAGTTCGACAAACGGCCTCAACGTGTCATCGCAAATAGCAAGCGCAGAGTCAAACGCTTTTATCGCTTGCTCGTGATTCCCTTGCCGCAAGAGTACAACGCTCTGCGCGATGTAAGCTATCAGCGGTGGAGCACCATTCGACTCCATGGACAACCGAATCAGTTGAGTTTTCACGGAAAAACAGGTAAAAATCACCATTTGAGCGTCTTCCAATGCTTCGCCCAGTTTGCCCAGTCGCGCCCGGACAAGAGCGCGATTAATACATGAATATGCACGAAGCTCTGGGGAATCGAGATTTGTGATTTCGTTTGACAAAATTCCTTCCACCTCTTCCAACTTCCCGTGTCTCCATGCATCATACACCGCTTGACTCATGTATAAGAACTGTGTTTGGATGAGAGGAGCTGTGAGTAATGCATGCTCCGCAGATCAATGTGAATCGTCTTACGGGCTCCGAATCTCTTAGATATGGTGCTAGACGCTGAGAAGAGGATCAGGCCACCAAGGTCGCGGAACATAATAACGTGCTTGCCTTGTATAAGTAGGACCTTGGCACAACACTGGAGAGGTCCCAAATGAAGATTTTCTCAGCTGTCGCAGCAACCAGATGCTGATCGTCCGGCGAGATGGCTATAGTCAATGCCTCAGTCGGCTGAAGAAGGGTAGGCTGGATTCGTTGAAACGTGTGGACATCCCAGAGACTGAGAGAACGACACGACCCTGAAGCGGCGACGAGAAAGTGTCCACTATTGGAGACGCAGAGAGAAGCCACGAAATCGGAAAACTGACGACCAAATCTTGATATAATCGAATGGTCCACGATATCGAAACATCTCATTGAACCATATGGACCCCCGGCAAAAAGCCGCTGGCCGTCACGACTCCAGGCGAGAGAGTAGGTCGGCTTGGTATCAGCTGAGAGGCATGCTACTCGGTTACCGGTGCGAGTGTCCCAAATGCAAATCGAATTACAATCCCAGCCTTCGCATGCTGAGGCAAGCCGATCGCCTGTTGGAGAAAACCTGACAGAAGAAACCCGCGATTCCCGGTGTCTCAATAGACCTGCAATGCGATCTCCGCTCTCTAGGTGCCAGATGAACACCGAACCGTCTTCCGCTCCGGCCGCGATGTACGATGAGCCAGGCGAGGTGTCCAGTGCTGTGACGGCCGTCTCCGTCTTGAAGTGCTTGGGTGGCCCGCCAACCACTCCGTTCGAACTGACCGCGGACCAAATTGTCACCTTGCAGTCAGTACCTCCGCTCACAATCCACTTTCCGTCCGGTGAGGCGGCAATGGAGTTCACCCTACCATCTGAGTTAACGTTTATCGTATGTCCGATCCCGAGCCCACACTGATTGCTGATGCTCCATTGCCGGATTGACCCATCCTGACAGCCGCCCACGATATGCTTTCCGTCAACAAGAAAGACCAGTGACGTAACTCGGACTCCATGGATATTGATATAATGTGGTTCTAGAGTTGTCACTATGTGAGTAAACAGCGCCCCGAAGCTGTCTTTCTCACCATTAGGCTTGACCTCTCCATAAGATGACAGGCCATCCACTGATTCGGTATCATCGCCGATTTCTCCAACTTTACTCCTTGAAGACCCTGTGATAAGTCCTAATGAAGTTGACACCTCGGAGACGCTATGGAGGCAACGTTACCATCTAATTCTGTCAAATCTTTTTGCTTCCTCAGACCCAGCAACCCACGGAACCACCGTGGCATCAGTATGGATCCCAGACAGTGGATCAGACAATGATGATAGTACGGCTACAGAGAATGGGCAGGAAAAGAGGCAGAGTGCTCGTAGATAATTGAAGAGATAAGGATGCACCGCCACAATAGGCTCGCACTAAACGTGTTCTCGTTTACCTTTACAAACCATGGCCCGGAGCACTCACAGTCCACAAGACGTGTATGCAAAATCTTTGCCCATATATTATGGATACCCTCTATGGAATCCTGAACCCAGCAAGAACCTCCCAGACGACTATCAACGAGATGGGTTCCTGGTTGGAGATGTTGGCATTATCGACTCCAAACGCGGGTTCGATGTCATTTTCAACGTTTTCAAGTCGCACGACAATGCACTCCATGAACGTAATGGCGTCTCGTTGTCCCATCGGCCCGTTGAACTGCAAAATGTGTTTACCAAATCGGAGGAGATTCCCCCAAATACTGTTATTTCTTCTCCTGGTGTGCGACGGAAACGTTTACCAAAGTATGTTTTTGCCTGAGTGAAATGTTGGTACGAAGGGGTGTACTGAATGTCAGTTGCTATAGCACTGAATACGAATTTACTACGACATCCTCGGAAGGCGCAGTTCTGATTCTCCCACACGGTGCCACATACCATGATCTCGAACACATTGACGAGTTTCGCAACCTAGCAATCGCAAGTGCTGCTGAGTGGCATCGTTTCGCCACTGAAAAGCTGCGGCGACCGATCTCTGGCCATTCCCTATATCTCATCACTGGCTTCCACAAAGCCCGCTCTTGGTCACTCGCGGTATTCAAAGATGTATCTCCTGTCGGAGATTGGTTAGCCAGGGCTACAAGGATTGGTGGTGATAATGACCACCTGAATTATGAATGGGACTGCACATGTCAAACAGATTGGAACTATGGCCCAAAACGCGGCGACACTCGATCCATCAATCAGACCATATTCCTTAGGGGATACAAGATAGCATTGAAGGATCGCTCATCCCGGACTGGTCAGCCTTTGGCCGACGTGATTTCCCTTTGCACCGATTTCCCAACCCAAACTTCTTGTCTCTCACTGCTATCACTAAAGTGGCCGTTCTTAAAGGGGAAAACGCAGATTCCCTTCATCACTTATCAGCCAGCTATAGCACTATCTCAGGTGGGTACATACTGCGTGAATTCTAACACGA
The DNA here is from genome assembly GCA_038091315.1 of Porphyrellus cyaneotinctus. Classification (NCBI taxonomy): domain Eukaryota; kingdom Fungi; phylum Basidiomycota; class Agaricomycetes; order Boletales; family Boletaceae; genus Porphyrellus; species Porphyrellus cyaneotinctus. The sequence continues at coordinate 13,916 of JBBPOF010000398.1, read as the reverse complement.
CATAATCGTTCGTCAGCCGTTCCACTATTCTGATGTTATCAATCACTATCTGTTTGACCAGGTTTGCAACCCAGTAGATGTGCTATTTCGTAAACAAGTTAATATCCCTTGACCAGGATACGGACGCCTCTGTTGCAGTTACCCATGACAGTGAATGGACCAATTTGCTTCAATCTGTCTGTGGCCATTGTTTTTTGTTACTTATCATTGATCTTGCTGCTTCAGGGGAAATTACAGCCGGACGACTTAGTACAAGATGGTTATCTTGTACGGTTTTTGTCTGAGAACTATGATTTCCGCTCGCATGGTGGTAGGTCCTTGCTTATTTGCATGCAACGGTTACTTGATGACTTGCCTCAGGTGTCGTATACTTGCAAGATAGATGGTGTGTGTTTCTATGCTATAACACAATGTTTTAAGTACTTAACATGGATCTCTATACACAGTGAGTAGGCTCGATTGGTCTCCTTGCATAATAGGACTAAAGGACAAACAAGGTGATGGGGAGAACTCGAATGCCTTCAGAGGCACCGGGGCGGAGATCGACGAAGTGCTCTATGTTCAAAGCCAGTCGCTTGGGAAGAGCAGTCTGACTGAACACGATGATCAACCTCCGAATGCTGAGGAGTTACCAAGCAGTATGGAGGTGGTCCCTGTCCCTCGGGTGCTGAAGGGTGATGACAACTCTCGGATCATCATCACTAGTGTGTTATATGTTTGCTAATGTTGTCGTAAAATTTTGACCAAGTATTTTGCAGATATCCGTGGTGATAATCTGAGCATTGGCCTTGGATGGACTCCGCCCGAGTGTTACGTGCTAATTCAGTCTGGAGGTGATCTATTGAGCACAAACGATAAAGCCGTGGCTGCAGGAGAAATTACAGAGTGGGACGATCTGATCGCACTGTGAGATCTTTCTTGGTGTCATCCGCAGGATGACGGAGGTGATTTCCAGCCCATCTGAACTGTCTGCCATGGTCAAGCTCTCCATCTGCGCATTTTCCATAGAAACGGAAAAGGAAGAAACACTGCATACACTGGAAGTCAGTTCGGAAGTGATTCTACGAGATGAATGTGAGAAGTTCTATGTTCTTTGTACTTGCGTTTGATTTCACATGTTTCTAGTGTTCACATTCCCTTCAAAAGGGGAAATCAGGCGAAGCCTGAGGTTGAACATCCTTCGCTTTTGCAGGATATTGAATCGTTGAACCTCGATCAGCGTTCACTCGCCGAGTCATGGACAACATACGAAGACGGTTCGCCGTGGCCAAGCAAAGATACGTTCGACCTTATTCGTGAGAGAGAGGACGCACCAGAGCGTGTTCCTCGGAGACAGATCGAGGAGACGTCAGAGCTTCTTCCCCAGAGATGGCGGTTGACTGGGAGATTTCCGTTCGCACGATCCTCCCAAGGGGGCTCAAGTTTGAGACCGGAGTCCACAAAGCGTACCTGAAGTACTTTTCTTGGTCGCTTCGATTCTTCAGCCTGAGTTGTGACAGGGGGATGTCGAGGGCAACAGTGGCCCAAGTTGGGTCCCTAGGCATGTCGCCGTTGGACAACCGGATGTCGGGATGGTCTACGAGTGTTTAAAGACATGGCCTCTTTGTCTCAAGCTGGATTGAGATAGTGATACATAATTGATTGGACACCAATTAATATCTTTCCGATGCGAGAGAGGGTTCACACTCGTGATCGGCTCTTGGGTCTCGAACAATTGGTTGGTACCAACGTTGCCTGATGCTGAACGTTCGAACGTCGAGATAAAGACAACCTCTTCAGCGAAACCTCATGCCAGACAATCTACATCATACTATGTCACAGCCTTGCACCAAAGGCGGCTCTGGGAGTTGCGATAAGAGGATTCCCCTTGCCATTTCTAGGAACGAATTCAGGCCGCACGAGCTCATCGAAGTTAGCATATGCGGTGTCGAAGCGTGCATGCATAATGCTACAAGATGCAAGCAAAAAACGAAGAAAAAAAAAAAAAAAAAGAGGAATGCATTATGACGGTGGCGGTCGTCGAATCGCCACAGGCGGCTTATTACCTCCCGCTGCGTTTGGCAAACTACCTATACTACCAGCTCCCTCGCCGGTGGCGGGTTTCAACCGCTTCGCGAGCGAGTCGTCCAATTGGGTTTCGTCCTCCCGTCCGTGCTTGTTGGCAGCACCCATAATCTGCACACCAACCGGTGTAGAAGACGATGCGGTGGCAGCGGCAGCGGCAGCGCCTGGCCCATGTCCGGGTGCAGCGCCACGTATGTTGAATCCTCGTCCACGTCCGCGGGGTGCACCTCGGCCTCGTCCGGCGCCATCGGTGCTCAAGGCGACAGCACCACCGAGTACCTTGCGTGCTGGAGCTGTGCTAGCGGGTGGTGGTGGTGGTGGTGCGGCGGCGAAAATGACTTTCGGAGCTGATGTTGAAGGTGTAGGGCCAGGGCCAGACGTTGCTGGGACTGGTGCACGTGCTACTGGGACAGGGCGGGCAGGAGCTGCGGGCGCGGGAACTTTCGATGTCGAGGCAACAGGAGTCTCGCGTTCCTAGGAATGGCCTCAAGTTTCAGCAAGATCGAAGACCCTCTTCAAGTCGTCGTTCACCTCCAACAGCGTCTTGCGAACGTCCTGCAAACTGACTCAAGTGATCCACCTGAATCTTGAGACGAGCGTTTTCTTGCTTGCTTAGCTCTAGCTGGAGATCCACGATTTACAACTTGGTGTCCGCGTCGCCGCCGAAGTCGACGTCACCGTTGGTGTTCTCCGTAAGTCACTCACCGTGCATTGAGATCTGCAACCTCCTCGTCCAAAATATCCTTTTGTTGCTTCCAGCTCGCCTCTGAAGCCTCGGGCTTAGCCTGGGCATCAGCAGCCTCGGCCAAGTTCTGCGTGACGCAGCCTGCGCGGTGCTCAATTGTTGCCTCAGGTTCTCAATCGCATTGAACGATTCCGCATGTGCAACCAGTTCTCGTGAATACCTATCTTCCGCAGTCTATGATCGACTATAAGCAACGACAACCTTTGATTGACAGACAACACATACCACCGCGCGCTCTTCCAACGCGGGCACCTCGCGTTCGTGCGCGGCACGGTCACGTTGGCCCATGCAGATCGTTCCGTCTCCAACGTCTTTTGCAGGTCGTTGCCGTTGAACTTGTTCGTCCATTGTTGGAGATCTTCTTGAACAGCAGGAAGTTTTTCCTCGAGCGACTTGTGTTCGAGCTTCAAATGTCATGAGATGGAGAAGACACGCCTGATATAATACAACGTCCATACATCGTGTCTGGCAAGCTGGGCTTCGGTGTCTGCCTTGTATTCAGCATGAGTCGTGTTGAACGCGGCAAGCGCAACTTCGTTGGCCTAATTGATCTCCTGGAATTGTTGCGTGTGACTGCGAGTAGCTGTGAGGTCAACTTGGGCAACCTTGAGTTGCGAACTAGACAAGATACCCATCAGGATCGCGACTGGGCATACACGGGCACGAAACACACCGAAGGTCTGCCACTTCTTGCTCAAGCTGCTGTTCGCGCGGGAGGTCTGGATCGGGAACGGGAACAACACCGTTTGCACCAGTCCTTCTTTCGTAGACAGCGAGTTTCTCCGCGTTCCCTTGAAGTTGGCGTGCAAGATCTTCCACCCGTTCTTGGAGATGTGTCTTGCTAGTCTCGGCACCAGAAAGCGACTCTCGTGCTTGAAACAATTGTTCGATCTGGAAGTACTCGATGAGCACGGCCCGAGACTTTCGACACGGGCACGACGACGTACCTTCTTATCCAAGCGCGTTTGAAGCTCTTTCACGTCTATATCCTTCTGCAACGTGACGTGTCTGGCGGTCTCACGTTCTTGGCTGAGCTGCGTCTTTAGATCTTGCCTACATGCGAGATGAGCCAACAGAACGCCTGAAAAGACAAATGAAAACTAACGTCTGGTTCTCCATCATCTGCACCTGCGTCTCAAGGCGTCTGCGATCGTTCTCGCCCGAACGCTCGAGATCGTTGTGCATCCTCTGGACGCTGGCCATGAGATCCGAGAGTTGCGAGCGCTCCGTAGCGAGGGTCTTGTTCTCTTCCATCAGTCGATTTTGGACGCTCTGATGCAAAGGGAGTTGTCAGTCTTTGGAGGACCGGACGGGATTCATGCTCACCTCCCAAATCTTTTTTTCCGCTCGGAGGTTTGCAGCCTCATTACGAAGTTGCTCAAGGTCACTCTTCGTAACAGAGAGCTCGTCCATGACGCGCTGCCGGTCAATGTCGAAGCGTGACTGTTGATCATAGAGTTGCTGGTTGCGTAACGTCAAGGTATCCAAATCTCGGCTTTGCATGCTTAATTGCTCCTGAGTCATTCGTTGTCGCTCTAGAGCGAAATAAGCAACCAAACGAGCACTTCATGCATCGAGCTGCACGTACCATCGAGGTATTCAATCTTGGCAGTGGCCTTTGCAAAGTTTGCATTGGCCTGACCAAGTTGCCGATGTGCTTGTGCCAAATCTTCACGTAGCTTCTCGGAGTCCATACCCATCTCGACCTTGTACGACTCGAACTGCGCTTGGGCATCCTCCAACTCCGATGCCAAATCACTCTGAGACGTGGATGCGGTACCATTAATGTCGCCATTGATGCCGCCACGTGACGATGCGCGTTCAGCACGCGCGAGCATCGCCTTGAGCGCGTCCCTTTCTTTCATATACGCCTGGATGGTAACCTCGCTGCTCTTCTTATGTCGCTCGAGCTGAGCCGCGAGGTCTTGAATGGCTTCATGTGCTTCGCGAACGGCCTCGCTTTGCTCCTTCTCGAGCGCCTCACGGTATTCACGTTCCTCAGACTCCAGCCTTGTCCCTAGCTCACGAACGATTTTGAGTAGCTTTTGGTTCTGATCTTGGAGGGACGGGATGGAGCGGAAGAGAACGAGGTTGTTGGTAATGACAGCGTCAATGTTGTTACCGGGTAACGGCGACATCTCATCAAGCTCCTCGTCTGAGGGAATCGAAGGATCGGTTCGTCGACCAAGTTCCTTGAGAAGTGCTTGGACTTGTCGGCCCAAGTCTGTGAGCTGATGTTGGAGAAGGTCTGTCTCTTGGTGTGATTTCCTGAGCTTCTGCGACACTTCTTGGAAGGAGGTAGCATTGGCATCACGTTCAGCAAGAGCAGTCGATAGTTGGTTGGCCAATTGTGTGGATTCTTCCCTAAGGCGTTCGTAGTCGTCGCGTTGCTGCGCGAGGGCGGGTGCCTGAGATGATGGTAAACAAGAACCGCGTCATGCAGCGCATGAATTACTTACCCGTTCCTCTATCTGAGCGAGGACATCGGAAAGCGTCCTGTCCATGTGATCATACTCTGCGCACTTTTTGGCGAATTCCTCCTCCAGGCGCACGTAGTCGGCATAGACCTGTGTGAATGTTTTACCACTCTTTTGCACTCTGCTAGCCATTGCTACCGTCGGGCTTAGACCAAGCATTATGTCGGCGGGGTCTTGACAAGAACCGCGCCGAGGGGTAGCAGGAACGGAAGTATCACGACCAGCAGCTGGAAGTTCACCGCGGTGCATCCTCTCCAAGACCGTCTCTAACTGGTTCAGCCTCCTTTCGACCTCTTCTCGGGCACGCCTCTCTTTCTCGGTCTCTGCCCTCAGTGTAGCTTCACGTTGCTCCGCACGATCGCCCACACTTGCCCATTCACGCTCGATACCTTCGACGATGTCCTTTGCTTGCTTCTCCCTCTCCTCCATGATTGTAACCAGCCTCTTCAAGCCAGAGACCTCTGCTGCAAATCCAGCTTCCTGTTCTGCCAGCCGACCCTGCAAGTCCTGTACTTTGGTGAGTGCCTGAGTCAACTGCTGCGTAGACGCGGTCTGCGCAGACTGCATGGCTCGAAGAGAGCTTTCAGTAAGTGCATGCTTTTGTGTTAGAGAATCGTGTGCACATTGCAATTGGGCGGATTCTGCATGCTTTGTGCGTCGATAGTTGGCATATTCTTCAGACTTGGCAGACAACTCGGTGTTTATACGTTCGGCTTCAGACTGGGCAAGGGCAAATTGTTGAGAGAGCGTTTCCAGCTTGAACTAAAAGGGAGTTCGCTAACATGCCGTCAGTGAGAAGACGAGGACACACCTTGGTTGACGTCTCTGTAGAGCGCAGTTCGCGGACCTGAGTCTCAAGGGATTGGTGGTCTTGGCGCGCCTGACGGAGGCTTGATCGTAGGTTTTGGACTTCGTCTGTGGCACAAGGTCAGTCTAACCTCATAGAATCTGAAAGACAATGCGAGTACCATCGCGCTGGGTTGCATCCTCCTTGAGCCTACTCACGACACCGATGAGATCACGCTTTTCTCTTTCAGTTTCGTCGACGCGATTTCTAAGGCTGTCAATATCCGAGACCGACGACGTTTGCGAGCTGGCAAACGAGGATATACGCGTTTCCAAATCTTTATTCGACGCGACTAGCGAGAAAGGAATGTCAATTGGATGGACGCAACGTGTGTGGCCACGCACCAAGCTGGTCGCGTTCTTCCTTGACGACAGACACCTCCTTTTTGAGAGTCTCGACTGCATCCTCGAGATCTTTTGTTTTCGTCTCTCCGTCTTGAATAGCCTGGTCGAGCTCTACGTCCTTGCGTTCGATCTCTGCCTTGAGCTCCTCGAGGTCTCGTCGTGTGTCGTCCTGGTCTGCGACTTGTGCGAGCAGCAGTCTGTACACGGCGAGCACTGTTTCTGGGTCTGGTTTTGCAAAGGATACGTCTGGAAGGATGTGCGCGAGGGTGTCGATGTCGAGGTCTGGTGGTATTGGAACAAGGAACGAGATGGACGTGGAGAGGTCCTCCGTGCCCTGCGTCGATGCCGTCTCGAGCTCCTGCTCGGCGGCGGCAGCGGCGGCGGCTGCTGCTGCCTTTGACTTGCGTCTAGTTTTGACCATGGTGGACGTGCTCCTTGGTCGGTGGCACGTTTCGGCAATGTCTCGGTCAAAATTTCTTTGTCTCGATATTTCCCACGTCATTTTTCGTCCGATATCATGTTTTCCTTTTTTGGCAATGAACGTCTTGTCTTTCGTTTTTTCGTTTGTTCCAGTTTCAAGACTGACATGTCCTTCTTCAACTCGATCGGGTGAGTTAGTCGACAATAGACATGTCTCGGCGCTGCTCATAGCGTCGACAGGCGCTCCATGTCGCGCCCACGCGGTCAGAAACGCTCCCCGACGCCCACATCAACAACATTCCCCGATATGCCTCCCCCGCCAACGCCTGCTTCTCCGGCCAGCATAGCGCTTTCCAAGCCACTCTACCTCTGCAGCCCGTTCGTCGAAGCAGCTTTGGTCAAGGGAAACTTCAAGACGATCGTCGTCCTCCCAAAGTACGTCGACATCATGGAATGGGTCGCAGTCAACGGTGCGTCGCTTCTCATCGCGTGTGTGCGGTCGTACCGATCATGCGACAGTGTTTGACTTTTATACTAACCTCAACGAGTTCTATGGGGTCATCTCCGAGTGTTGTACACAGCATTCGTGTCCTACCATGTCGGCCGGGCCACAGTGCGTCCACCGCTCCAACCTGTGGCTCGACTGAATTCACCCCGACAGCCTCAACTACACGTGGATCAACCAGGATCGAAAGAGCGTCAACCTCGCCGCTCCAACGTATATTGACTACGTCATGACCTGGGTCCAAAACCTCCTCGACGACGAAAACGTCTTCCCCACGAAATCCGGCAAGTCTAAACTTTAGCGATACAGTTCCAAGCTCACTCCTTGCTAGGCCACGATTTCCCCCAGTCATTCCCCTCGACCATCAAACACGTCTACCGCCAACTCCTCCGCGTCTTTGCTCACATATACCACGCCCACTACCCACAGATCCTCCATCTTCGCTCCGAACCCCACTTCAACTCCCTCTTTGCCCACTTTTTAGCGTTTGGCAGGGAATACGAGTTGTTGGACATCAAGGACGTCAAGGGTTCCCTCAACGCATCCGTTGGTATCGGTTTGCTGTGGGACAAGTGGAGAGAGATGGGCATCTTGGAGTGTTAAATAAGTTCTTTACCTGCTGTACCATACTCGTCTTCTTTCGCCTCTTTCATCATGTTCCGCCAATTCATCGCTGAGCTCGAGCGTTCGCCCGACCACACGCACATCCTCCTCATTACCACCGGCAGCGTCGCCTCCATCAAAGCCCCCCTGATCGTACGCGAACTCTTACAAGTACGCCTCGTCTATCAAAGATACCAACCACCCACACACGCCGATTGACGTAGTACAGCAACGTCAAACTCGAAGTCGTCGCCACCAAACAATCCCTCGCCTTCTTCGACCCCGCAGACGTCGAGCGTGCCGGCGCCCGCGTCTGGACTGACGATGACGAGTGGTCGGTGCGCACCCGGACTTTTCCTTCCCTTCCCACCACCCCACTCATCCGCCTCGCACAGGGCACTTACACCATCGGCGATCCCATCCTCCACATCGAACTCCGGCGCTGGGCAGACATCGTCCTCGTCGCCCCATGCTCCGCAAACACCCTCGCCAAGATCGCAGCCGGTTTGTGCGATAACCTCGTCGTAAGTCCCTTCGTCTGCTCCCGAGCGCGTTCTCGTCGTCACGCGTTAGACGTCCCTCCTCCGCGCCCTCGCACCGACGACACCCACGTACATCTTTCCTGCGATGAACACACTCATGTACGAGCACCCCCTGACGGCACAGCACCTCCGCGTCGTGAAAGACGTCGTCAAGTATCACGTCGTAGGACCCATTGGGAAAGGTCTCGCATGCGGGGACGTCGGTATGCACTTGATCAATCCCCTCGGCGACGCGTTTACGCTTCGTAGGTCTAGGAGCGATGACAGAGTGGAAGGACATCGTCAAGATCGTAGTCGACAAGATGCAGCTACAGCTGAAATCATGAGATCATTCATTGCTCAAAGTCGCCATACCTCATCTTGGACTCACAGAGCAATCGCGCAAGTGGAGATGAGATATGCAGATCTATCATATGTGTGCAAGGTATTGTATGAAGTGGAAGCACTTAGCTTCCGGGTGAACCCTTTTTAGCGGGCATGTCAAGCAGTTTGACTCCCTTAACCTCCATAACCAGGCCTTCCCCCACTTCACCTTTCCCTACGCGTGCATACTCTACACTCCTCTCCCCCGCTGGTATTTTCAACCCATCGAGTAGTTTTTCGCTCGTGTGTGGGACGAACGGGTGGAGAAGTATACCTGTTATACGGAGAGTTTCGAGGGCCGTGAGGTAAGACGCCAAGGCGACCTCGGATGGTTGTACATCCGACCAGGGTTCAAGCGTCGTCAGGAGCCCATTCGCCTGTTGAATCTTGGTTCAGTGGCAGCGAGACGTGAAGAAAGAAACAACACACGTGTCTCAACACCAGCACGATCGCATGAAGTGCCTCCGCCACTTCAAAGTTTCTCATGGAGCGCGAGACCCGGGCGCCAAGACCGTCGAGCAACGCCAACAACTCTTCAGCGGTCGAGAGTTTGCAGGTTTCCAGATCCAAGAAACTCGTCGAAGCGTCCGACAAGTTCAAGTTGGAAAATTGGCTGGAGAACAGACCGCGGAACGGCAGTGGATCAGAGGAGGCTACCATTGCTCTTGCAGCCCGTCTCTTAATAACACTCGACGTTATTCGAAGGAAGTAGTTTCCAAGTGAATTCCGTATCTCGTCTGCATGCTTCCGGAGCTGTTGCTCGGACCAATCTATGAAGCAGCTGTGACACCACCGGATCGACAAACTCCTACGAGGACTCACCAACGTCATCCCGGAATCGCCCTCCAACACGTGCGAGGTAAAACCTAACCGCGTCTACTCCGAAATCATCCATCGCAGCCATAGGATCAGCCACGTTCCCGAGCGATTTCGACATCTTCTTTTGTCCCGCCGTCCAATGGGCATGTGTCAACAGCGTTTTCGGTATCGCAAGATTCATAGCCTGGAGGATCGCAGGAAGGTAGATTGCATGGAACCTTGTAGCATCGAGATTAGAAGAAAGGACAGGCCACGAACCAGCGCCAACCCTACCGAACAATGTCTTTGCCAATAACCTGCACGTCGGGGGGCCAAGCCGTCGTCATGGCCGAGGGGTACCCCACACCACTCAAATACACCAACAACGCATCGAACCAGACGTATACCGTCTGACTCGGGTCCCCAGGCACCGGAATCCCCCATCCGATCCTCTCTCTCGGTCTTGATATCGACAAGTCCTCGAGCGATTCCTTCAAGTCCTGCACCACCGCGTTTTGGTACCCCCCGGGGTGTACGCCCCGCGACACGACGCCATCTTCTGCCTTGACGTTGCGTTCGGCGCTCTCGGCATAATGTGCGAGCAGCGTCTCGCGGAACGTTGATAGTCTGAGTTTGTAGTTGACCTCGCTGGACCATTCCACCACTGAACCCGTCTCGGTGGCGATTTTGGTGTTGGGCCGGGTCGGGTGCGAGGTGACGCGTGAAGAGGGATAAAAGCATTCGTCCGTGGTGGAATAGTACCCCTCGTAGGTATCTTTGTAGATGAGTCCTTGCTCTGCGAGCGCACGCTGCGCGACACGGCACGCGAATGAGCAACGGCACAGAAATAATTGACGTAGCTTACCCAGACATGTTGGACGGTCTCGCGATGCGCTGGTTGCGTCGTACGCATGAACACGGTCCCGCTGATATTCGCCCTCTCAGCCAATATCTACGCACCCCGCGTGAATACCTCGTCGACACCCTAGACAAAAGAAAACAAACAGACACGAAACTCGGCAGAGATGACGTCGCACCACCCCAGCGGGTCGACGCCCTTGGCTTCGGCGGCTTGCTGCATCTTCAAGCCATGCTCGTCCGTACCCGTGAGGAACACCACGGGTCTGGACGGGTTCAGTATGCGCTGGAATCGCGCGATGATGTCCGCGGTGACGAGCGAGTGGAGGTGGCCGATGTGTGGGCCTGGTGGGACGCGTCAGCGCGTGCATACGACGAAGACAGGCGGGTTGAGCTCACGCGCGTTGGGGTAGAATATGGGCGTGGTGACATAGAAGGGTTTGTCGGTATTCTGCGTCGCGTTGTGCCGTCGGACGGGGAGCACGACGGGTCTCGAGGACGCCAAAGACGAGCTACGGATGCGCCAACGGAGACCTTTGCAAGAGAACATACAAGTGGGAGACGAAAGTCGGAACCTCGGCTAATTATTCAATGAAATTGATGGAAGTCTTGAACGACAACAAGTCAACCCCCCTGGAAATAACTGGCGTTATGACCATCAGCTTTGACGTCACTTGTCACGCGTATACTGTCACACCCCTGCTAGTACCGCTCACAATGGGTATCAAAGGACTGACCGCGCTTCTCTCTGAACATGCACCAAAAGCTATCATGGAACACGACATAAAGACCCTCTTTGGTCGCAAAGTGGCCATCGACGCGTCCATGTCCATCTACCAGTTCCTCATTGCCGTGCGCCAGAGGGACGGCGAGATGCTCACAAACGATGCTGGTGAAACCACGAGCCACCTGATGGGATTCTTTTATCGAACGATACGTATCGTGGAGAATGGCATCAAACCCGCGTATGTATTTGACGGGCGACCGCCAGAGTTGAAGTCGGGCGTGGTGAGTAAATAGAATGGCTCATATACCAACTCTCGTTGACGCGCGCACACGCGAAGCTCGCGAAACGTTTTGAACGGAGAGAGGAAGCCAAGGCCGACGGTGAAGAAGCCAAGGAAACCGGTACCGCCGAAGAGGTGGACAAATTCACCAGACGAACCGTTCGCGTCACCCGAGAGCACAACGAAGAATGTCAGAAACTCCTCAGGCTTATGGGCATCCCCGTCGTCATCGTTCGTCGTTCCTATATTGTCCGTCGAGCTATTGAACAAATGATCGTGCCAGGCACCATCAGAAGCGGAAGCCCAGTGCGCTGAACTTGCAAGAGGTGGAAAGGTACGATTACCATGGGCACCACCGGACACGTCCAATCATTGATCGGTGCTGGGCAGGTATATGCAGCCGGTTCGGAAGACATGGATACTCTCACTTTTGCTGCCCCAACTCTCTACCGCCATCTTACATTCTCCGAAGCCAAGAAATCACCTATATCAGAGATAAGCCTCGAAAAGGCGCTTCAAGGACTCAATATGAATATGTCACTCGTAGGTCTTCCTCCGATGTATCCGGTTCGTTCTAACGTGCAATGGGTACAGTTTATAGACCTGTGTATATTACTTGGGTGTGACTACCTTGAACCCATCAAGGGTGTCGGTCCTAAAAGCGCGTTGAAACTGATAAGAGAGCACGATGGGTTGGAGGGGGTGGTTGAGCATCTACGAGAGAAGCAAGTTATTTGCACTGTCTAGTTAACGAAAATCTGAACTTTCCTCTCCCCTAGGCAAGCCGAAAAAGAGGAAAAGGCAGCTGATGCCGAGGACGGCGAGAAGAAAAAGAAAGGAGGCATTTATGTTCCCGAGGAGTGGCCCTGGCAAGAGGCCAAGAAATTGTTTGAGAAGCCAGATGTGCTACCAGCTTCGGAAATCGAGGTAAAGTCCCATTTCTGTCTAGTGTACAACGCGCTCACGATGTTATTTGACAGCTTGAATGGAAAGACCCCGACATGGAAGGCCTAGTAAAGTTTTTGGTAGAGGAAAAGGGATTCAAGTTCGTGACTGTTTTGTACTGTCAGCCTTCTGTGATATATATTTTTCATGCAGCGAAGAACGCGTACGAAAGGGTGCAGAGAAGCTCCAGAAATTTCTCAACGCAAAGCAACAGGGACGCCTTGACGGCTTCTTCACTGTCCAGCCGAAGGAACCCAAAGGAGATAAAGGCAAGGCGGGGAAGGGGAAGGGGAATGATACGAAGGGGAAAGACGCTAAAGGGAAAGAGACCAAACCTGGAGCAAAGCGGAAGATGGATGACAACGAACAATCGACCAGAAAAAAGAGCAAAACGAAGTAGTGGGCATGAGTCTTCGTTTGGTGTATTCCCACTCGCCTGTGTACTCTGTAGTCAACTTTCATCCACACTTAAGCTTACTAACCGTTGGCTTTGATGGCAGGAAGTTTGGTACATACGATGGTGCCGCCGGGGAGGAAAACTTGACTAGAAATAGTACAGGATGAATCTCTCCGGGCCTCATAAAGGCATGGATAACGAGGTGGTCTAAATGATGATAGTCAGTGACCCGCGCCTCTAATTGACCTTCTTAGCCACAGTGACGCACCTCAACAATATTAATACAGCACATCATGCAAAAGCCTGTCCATCAATACCTGCATCAGCACATTAATATTCCAAAGGACATTGGCCGTCAAACGGACTTTGAACGCCGAACTTTATGACGTGTTGAATGGTGACATATGGGACACGCAGAGTGCTCGTGAGTAGACACGCTGAAGACCGAAACCGATCATCATTCATTCTATGGACGCATGTCAGGCGGAGGACGTCAGGTTGCTTCCCAATGAAGGCTGTAAACTGTGGCTGTCCGGACCGAGGGGCGGCCCGAACTTCCCACCATGGACTGGGTTTGCAACTTTCCATTGACAGCGCAGTCGCTCAAGTACTTCAGACAACAATGACTATCGAGGTCCATGTCATTCCTGGCGTTCCGAAAGTTCCCCTCCGCTCTGGGCCACCCACGATGGACGAGCTGCGAGTCTATTATCCCGCACGATTTACGTGGCTTCAGTTAAAGACCTTCGTGAATTCGGGGTGCGTCTGGTTCTCAAGATCATCGCACATCTTCGCCATGACGGCCTTCGAAGGGACCTCGGTCTACTAAAACGTGACAAAGAGCTGCAGCGCAGATATGATGAATGGGCCGTTGTAATCAAGAAGGAACATGGATCAGCCAGTACGTTCCTCATCGATCATAACGAAACGCGCTCTTTGCCAACACATGTAATTAGTCAATTACCTTGTACACCATGCGCTGAAGTGGGGCAAGCCTGACA